>JBBULP010000527.1:0-57285 GCA_038048775.1 Picocystis salinarum | reverse complement strand
TGGACGCACGTGCCACGACGGATGGGACCCAGATGTCGCACCGGAATGGGTGGTGGGAACGATGGGATGAATACTTCGTGTCTCTGGTGGTGGTGGTGGTCTAGGCACGAGCGTGGAGAGACGGTTCTCACGTGGCGTTGATGCGTCCCCTTGGATGGACCGAGAAAAGAAGGCAAGAGATGGTCCATCAAAAAATCAAGTCAACCTGGCCTATGGATCACAGATCCAACGACGATTGTCGTTGATAGTTGATCGAATTGGCCCGGACAGTTTCGAAGCAACTTGTCAATGACCGCTCTTAGCTAGGCATCTTCATATTATGTGAAGAATGTGCTTGCGAGCTACGTCACCAAAGCTCCTCGTGCGAGCTAGATCGTGCAATACATTCACCACCGATTGGGCTCTAGACTGGCGGTTATGGAGGAACATGATCGACAATGGAAGGAATCCAAAAGATGCGTGGTTTTTTATGTGCAAAATAATATAAAGGGGGAAAAAGTGCGCAGAATTCGTAGAGGACAGGAAGAATGCTTCACACGGATGTGGTAGGGTGGAGTGCGTGTTGCGTGTGGAAGCAAGGTGCATGCTCGCTACCGTGTTGGGTGCGTTTGTCTACTAGAGGATTGAGTGAATCCTACAACTAGCACCGCCCAAATACACGTTCTAAGATGAAGTCTTCGTCCTTGCTTGACTTCATGTGAGATTTAAGGTAGTAGCAAGAAATGAATGCCTTCTAATGAATGTATTGGTCGCTTGCATCTAGATCCGTAGATAAGTACTATTCGACATCATAAGTTTGGTATGTATGTGATGCAAACCACCTCATGGTGACAGACCAAGAGATGCGGGTTCGCAACTCTTTCCTCGTGGGCTCTCTCTTCTTCTCTTTCGAAGCGATACCCACGTGTTCACCATGGGTAGACGATAGCAAGGGGAAGCGGCGGACATCTCGTCGCTTTCATCAGGTTTCGGGTCCGCGCAACATTGGATGATGAACGTGAGCGGATGAATGGATCGATCAAATCGAGCTCCTATTTGCCTCAAAGGGCGTCTCGTCCCTCGCACCTTTCCATGTGAGATCCATGGAAGCCGAAGACTACCGCGGCCCACGTGTCCCTCACTTGAAATCGAATCATTATTGGAAAATTAGCCACCTTTTTGAAACCATGGCGGCTATTTCAATGTACGTTCTCTAGTTTATGCCTATTGATTGTGTGACTAATGGTGCAAGTGCGCTCCTTTGTCGTTCAAGATTCAAGAACGGTATGTGATGACTTGATTGCCCTTGCACAAGGACAACAATCTTCATCTTGTGCAACGTAGGTCAATAGAAACATACTTGTAGATTGTCTCATGTCTTATGTGTAAATTCTTTGAACTACAACTCATGCAACGTTCCATTTCAACGGTTGCAAGTGCTTGATTTCGTATCATACGATTGCGTCGATAAACTTGACAAGGACAAACGCTCGTGTGCCACAATCTTCCGTATTTTTCATCATGCAAGCATGTTTCGTGGTACACGTGATCATCTACGATCCACATGCTTAGATGCAAATTTGCTTCTCCCCTTTGTCACAAGAACGAATTCACTTGGATGGGAAGTTGCATGCTTTAGGATATACTTGTTGTAATACATATCCGTATGCATGGGACCCATCCTACTCGAAGGCAAACCAAGGCATTTAAACGTATCCCTCCCAAACAATCGAGGCGGAAATTCGCATGGTGAGCTTGAGGTAGGCTTTCGAGGCGTAAACGGCGGCCGAGCTTGAGTGGAAAGGAGAAGTGCGCCCGCAAGCCAACTTTCCAATGGCGTGCAATATCTTTGCATGCGCTCGGCCGTAATATTTGAACACGTCCCAAGCTCTTTGTAAAATAATTTTGAAATACTGATATATAGCAGTTCCTTTGTGCGTACGATTTCTCTTCTGCGATCACCACGTCTTCATGGTATAATGAATGTAGTTCACCGGTGCAAGACCACCATTTGACAGTAAGCAATGAAGCATCATGTCCAAGCCTTTCGCATTGCATCCCATCTTGCGAGGAGCACACGATCCGAACCTCCGACCATACTCCTCAACATACGCGGTGTAGCAACAGAATTCGACGTCAAAATATTCAACGGATGGATGGAAATGAAGCCGATTCGTGATCACTTGAAACAAAGCTTGTGGACGACTTGTCTACGTTCCATTGAGAAGGGGTTCACATCGTTGTCTCCATCCACGCTTGTCGTTGTTGGTCAATGGTGAGTATGGCATTCCGGTACGGCACACATCCGGACGTGAGACACTAGGATTGCAATTTGTTCATGAACCCACAACGTACGTCAAATGGATGGTCCTTCATCGAGATGGACTCGCACACGTACATCCGCCCTTGCGTAGCGTCGCAGTGCTCGTCGTCGTCGTCGTCGATGGGAGAGAACAAACTCTGGGAGGGATCGCATTGGCTACTGCGTCGATCGCAGCAGACGACTGCCACACCGCGCGACACGGTTCGAAGAGGTTGGTCGAAGCGCACGCGGGTGTCGAAGGACATGCCGCCGAAGAAACTGCATCCGCTGCTGCACAAGGTGACGGTGTTGTTGCGGAACGGCGCCAGCTACGACACCTACTTGCCCGTGGCCCGCAAACTGATGAAACTCGAACGCGACTTCATGCGACACGAAGTGTGGAGTGGTGAGAAGGCGAAGCTGGAGATCACGGGAAGGCTGCTGAAGTTCCAGCAAAAATACGCGGCGAAGAAGAAGAACTGAGCCAGTGGTGCGGATCGGATGGACGAAGAACTGCGCCGTGCGATCGAAGAAGAGGTGCGCCGGTGCTTTCCCTGCCCACACGTTGGCGTCGACTCCGACGCAGGAGTACCTGCGCATCCTTCGAAGACACGGCATGTAAAACGCGTGATCGGCTAGGCACTCGCAGGTCGACCGTGGGAATTCATGGACACGTGCAACTTCTGCGCCGAGAAGCGTGCGTTTGCGAAGGTTCGAACCTCGCCTGGTCCACGCCATACAAACGGATTTTTCTGAGGTTCAGTTTCAGCGCTCCACGTGCCAGATGTGAAGTGGTTTCGAATCTGCTGGTAATGCGACCTTTGTCGCAATTGGCAGTTCCAAATCGCCATTCCTTTCACTTTGCCAAGTGTTTGGGTCTTTGGCGACGAGTTGGAATGCGGTCGCTCGTTAATAGGAGAGCCGGGTGGTGGAGGAAAACGCTTCGTACAATTTCTCATTTACCAAGCATGCGTTGTGCTCCGACATAACCGCAAAGACTCGATGGCTTCGATTGCCATGCCATGATTGTAGATGACCGTGATCGGCGTGGATTCATCGCATTCGATGGTTTGTTCGTCCACAAGGTCGTTTGTTGCTTTCCATGTGATCATCGACGATGCACATGGTTCGGACCGTTTGACCGCCCCTTTCGTTGTGTGCAAGGGTGGTGCGGAATGGTGAGCTCTAAATCCAAGACGAATGCACCTTTGTTACATTCATGTGTTTCTCATGCATTGCGTGAGGATTCCCTTTTGCCAGTTGCTTGTTCTGAACCGGATGCGTTCGGCCGATGGATCCCATGGACGAGCGACTGGACGGCGTCTTGGACAGCACGCACGAACATACGATCACCTCCATGCATGTGAAGCATCGTACATCGCATCCTCTTGAACATTGCGTGTGCGCCTCTCCCCTCCTTCGGGACCGAGTTTCTTCTCCCACCTTCTATCGAGAAGAAACTCCCACGTTTCGATCCAGGCGCCCTTCCCTCTATCCTTCGGTTCGATCGGTGCACGAAAGGGAGGCGAACCCGCACGACGTCCCAATCAACCGAAGGTTTGTTGGGAACGAAACCCGGTTTCGTGCCTCCACGTTCGACAGGACGACGCATGCGCAGTGGCGCACGCCTCCACGACACGTCCGACGCCCACGATTCGCGCACCGAAGCTTCACGTGTGCGAAAGGAGTCGTGAGGAGGTCTGGAAGGAGAGGAGGAAGCAGGAGAGGCGGTCCTGCGGACGTAAGAAGCGCAAGGAACGGAGTCGAGACGGCCGACATGGCCGAACCCAAAGCTGCGACCAAGTGGTCGAACACGCACGTGTTTCGCACGAGCGCTAGGAACGTCCGACGTCCCACGAGAGGCACGCGGAGGACCTTGGTCGTGGCGCAAGAAGCGACGGCACGGCCGAAACGCGGACCTTCCACCAACCGTGTGGTGTTCGGGACGCTGGCGGGAGCTGTGGCGTTGAGCTGCATCGGCGCTGGCGGCTGGGCCTTCGCTGGCTTTGCAGCCGTAAGCGTCTACCACGCCACCCAAGAATACTTCGGATTTGTCACGGCCAAAGGGATCAGCCAAGGCATGGAGCCACCGACGCGTGCAGTGTCGGCCGCCACCTCTGCACTCTGCGTCAGCGCAGTCCTCATGACACAAATCTTCCAAGGAAGAAGCGGAGCGGCGCTGGCCGTCTCCGGATTCGGTATATTGACCATGAACCTGCTGCAGTCGAACAAACCCAGGTTCAGCCAGCTGACCTCCTCCATCTTCGGGCTCTTCTATTGTGGCTTCCTGCCCAGCTTCTGGTTGAAGATGCGAGCCTTGACCACACCGGTGGAAGCCGTCAAGTGGAGAGCGCTGGCTTCGGTTGCGGGAGAGAAAGGGATATCAGTAGGACTTGCTGCGACATTCCTTTCGGTGATCTGCGTCATTGCAGCAGACACTGGAGCCTATTTTGGAGGCAAAAATTTTGGACGCACCCAGCTCATCTCCATCAGCCCAAAGAAAACCTGGGAAGGAGCAATCGCCGGCCTTTTAAGCAGCATGGCGGCAGCGGTTGGGATTGGATATGCTGTAGTGGGTTGGCCTGCTACACCCTTGGGGGCCATTCTCCTGAGTGTGATTACTTTCCTGGGTAGCGTCTTTGGAGACCTCATCGAGTCAACCATGAAGCGCGATGCTGGGGTCAAGGATTCGGGCAACCTCATTCCTGGACACGGCGGGATCTTGGACCGCGCCGATGGTTACATGTTCACTGGGAGTCTTGTGTACGCTTACGTGAAGTACCTCTTGCCCATGCTATGAAGGCTGCAAGTGTAGATGCAGCACAGCAGCATTTCGGTCAGACAGTAGCTAGTCTCCTAGGCACGCCCTTTGGAGAGGGGGTGGTACAAGAGATACATGCATTCGGCAAATCTAATTATGAAGATGGGTATCGGGCTTGCGTTGAGGTCTTCCCTTGCCATTCCCATCTTATGCAAGGGAAATCCGTACAGAAGCGCAGCGAGGATCGGTTCTTCGCCTGGACTGTGGCTGAATGGCCCTCCATGACCGTTCCAGAAAGCGCACGATTCACCGTGCTTGCAGGGACCAGACTCTTGCCATCCTCTACCTAGTAGCAATAAATGGCTTTGTATGGTGTCAAGTACGGATCTACGTGCACCCCGCAGTCCCGTCAATTCCTCCTTGATTGGGTGCAACCTCGATCCCTGCATTTACGACGTCCATCGTCGAGTGCATGCATGCCACCATTGTTTTGCGCGAGACGAGACAGGCCAGCTGCAAGGTGTTGCAGCTCCTATCCACTTCCCCTTCATCCTGGTGGTGCGAGAAGGCGGTGCTTGGCCACAGTTCCTCGCTGATCCTCCCCTTTGCTTCCAAAAGGTGCCTGCCACCTTGAACCGTCTCAGCTGGTGCTGGTCCGCACCAGGAATATTCGCTGGAATCGTTCTCATTCGCGTGTGCCACGCTTCGCACGAACGCATGGACGCGCGACGACGTCGACGACGGCGTCTGTGCGCATCGACGCATCCTACGAAGGTCTAGAAGCGGTGCAGCGGTGCTTGGAAGGTCGAGCAGAAGCAAAGCGAGAATAAGAACACGTGACAGGCGAGGTTCGCGGCGACTCGGAGAAGACGAACTGGGACCGGCACGTGGAGGATGGATGGAATGGATGCAGCGAAGCACGACGATGGAAGCGCGAATGGAAGCGAAGAAGTGACCAGGACAGATGCAGAGAGCATCTTGTCGGACGTGGAAACGCAGGAGCTGCTGAATGGTTCCGGAGATGCGAATCGGACGACGAAATTCTCGCGGAAGCGTTCCCTCTCGTTTCCTGCCAAGCTCTCCGATGCTACGGCGTCGGAACCAACGATTGCGATAACGACGAAACTCACCGCACAACGTCCGAGAGACGTCGCTCATAGGAAATCCAACTGGTACCAGATCGATGAAATGGGGAACCTGGAGACAATCTGTGTCGACAAGTACCACTTGGCATCCAAGTTGAAAGTGCCTTATCGAGACATGCGCGTGCTGGATCCACTCATACCCTCTGAAACGCCCTCTTCAATCTTCATCCGCGAAAATGCACTGGTGCTCAATCTGGAACACATCAAAGCAGTGGTTCTTGCCGACAAGTGCTACATCTTGGCTTCCGATGCGGTCAAACTCTTTGTCCACGAGGTACTGGAGCGCCTGTCACTGAAGACGGCCCACATGGAAGACACTGTGGAAAAGAAAGATATGAAGTATGCACTCAGCCTCGATGCCAAGGACCTGCCTTTTGAGCTGCGGGTGTTGGAGGCTGCCCTAGCCGAGATATGCAGGGCCATGGAAAAGGAAGTAGTTGGACTCATCGAAGAGGCGATTCCTGCATTGGACAAGCTGGCCTCCAGGGTTTCCAGAGGCAGATTAGAAAAAGTGCACTGGATCAAGATCAAGCTCAATCGTTTGGTCTATCGTGTAGGAAACATCAGGGAAGAGCTGAAGAAGCTTTTAGACGACGACGATGACATGAGGGACATGTTGATCAGCCAGCAGAGTTCGACGAACAATGGAAGCGAGCCAGATCCTGCCACACCTGGTACGGGTCGATACACCACGAGCACAAACTCCCTTCTTGAGGAAGCTATGGACGATGTGGAATCTTTGTTGGAGATATATTTTATGCTTTCTGACAACAGCCACAAGCGCCTGCGAAACCTGGAGCAGAAGATTGATGACACAGAGGACTTGATCAACATTGATTTGAATTCCAAACGAAACGAGCTTTTTGGTCTGGAGGTCATATTGACGAGTTTCACCGTGGTGTTTGGTTTTGTGGCCATGATCGGGGCCATTTTTGGCATGAATTTGGAGAACAGGTGGGAGGACAGCCATGTGGCATTTGTTTGGGTGACAATTGGCTCGTGCTTTGTCGGCTTCCTGATCATCATGCTTGTCATATGGTACCTGCGACGGCGTCGGGTGCTCTTCGTGTCCCTCCCACGTGCAGATGTGGAGGACAAGTCTAGTCCCGATCCCCATGCATATTTGCGTGGTTTGCATAGCTTGTGATACATTTCTCGCGCGTTGCAAGGAAGGGAGGCGCTCCAGCTCGGTTCCACACTCCAGCCATCGCAACTGTTCACTTGGACACAACATCGGATCGCCATGGCCACGTTGGAAGCGCGCACCTGCGAGGTGGACGAGGTCGTGGATGCGCATCCGTTCCAAAGGAAAGTGCAGCTGGTGCTTCCGAACCACCGCGATGGCGAAGAGGCGAAGTGGAAGGATGCGCTCGGCGACGAAACGCCGTTCTACGTGCGCGTCGAAGCTTCGCCGAGTGCACTCGTGCAGCCTGACGTGGTGCATGGGCACGTCCAGAACCGCTCGAACCAGTTCGCGGCGCTGCAGCTCGAGAAGAACGTCGACAAAGACGACGTGTGCGCCTTGTCCACCGACGGTGTGCTGTACGTAGCCGTGGGCCAAAGGAGCTATCGCAAGTTCGGACTCGTGGGTAGGAAATCTCGCCTCAAGAAGAGGAAGAAGTACCTTGTTCGTGTCGACTTGCGTGGAAAGAAGTTCTTGCCAGGAAGACGGTACCGTGAACGTGTCGCCCAACGCTTGGAACGTGGATTGGGAAGTGGAACGTTTGCCTGTGCCAGTGTTGGAAATGATGGACGTAGCCAGGAAGTGTGTTTTTCTCCCTTTTCCGAAGTGTTGCAGCAGAAAAAGTACATGGAACCCAAATACCAATGCACAAAGATGCCAACACCGGATTTGACACTCTGGGTAAAGCACTGGGACCACGAAAACCTGCAGCTGCTGCACGAGTGGATGGGAGCCGCAGCATGCCAGGTGAGCGCACCACAGGTACTCTTTCCCAAGGACTGGGAACAATCGCAAGTAGGCACCCTGGAATGGAATGGATTCCTTTTACCTGCACATGTCAAACACTGTGTGCAAGCAGCAAAGGGTGCAGTGGACAGTGGAAGATATCCTTGGATCGGAATCAACATTTGGGGATGTACCCATGCACCAATCTCCTGGGGAGGAGCAGAACATGGTCATGGACTGGCCGGCGAACACCATACATCCATAATCTCTCTTCCAGGAGATAATGTTATTGTGTTTCGTGCTGCAGGAAAACATGACCTGTTTGGCAAGTAAAGCCAATCCTGAAGGTCAAACTCATTCTTCCTCAATAGGCTCGAACGGAACTGGGACGCACAGATCAATGCACTCCGATCCCGTGGACATTTGCAACTTTGTTGCATGCAAATAGAGGCGGTATGGGTAGTACTGCCTGTTATGTAGCTCAGGGGCGTATGTCATGTCCCCGCATATAGGGTGACCAGTCATGGCTAGATGTATACGTATTTGGTGCCTTCGCCCTTCATAAGGATGCACCCGGACCAACGATACTGGCTCCTGGGCGTGGGGCCCGTACTTCAACCTGCCACGACTTATCACCTGCATGCATGTTGTAGACAGCTTGCCACTTTTGTCCCCCGGTGAAGCAATTTCCATCTTGAATCCTTCGCTGGATCTGATGGGAGCAGTCACCTCTGTTGAGTTCCAGGTTGGGTGACCAAAGCATAAAGCGGTGTACTCCTTGAAGACAAGGCGCTCTCGAAATAAACTGGAATACTTGCTAGCGCCTTGCTTCGTTCGCCCAACGATCATCATGCCACTCGTGCCGTAGTCAAGCTGGTTTACAAACTTGGGACTCTCCCTGGAAACATCTGTGTATCTCTCTGCCAACCAATCGGCCACTGTTGGTTCCCCAACCCACTTTGGTTCCTCGCCTTTGGGAATATCCACACGTATGTCAAAATTTTTGTTCACAACAATGATATCCTGGTCCTCATGCACCACAACCATATCACCATTCAATACCCAGGGCTGGCTGCAGACATATTCATTCATGCTCACATTGCCCAGAAGACCCCTTTCTGCAGCAAAAGAGATGTAGTTCAGCCTTTCCCTGGTACCTTCCACTTGGAAATGCTCCAGCTGTGGACAAAGTTGAGCAGCTTGCCTCACTTCGTCCACAGTAAAGCCTCGTTCCTGCATCAACCGACCCACTGCAGAGCTCTCCACGGCCGCACGTACGTCGCCCATATTCTGCCACACTCTTGCAGCTGCACCGACACCTCTCCTGCAGTCGAGCTTCAATCGCGTACTCTTCTGGAGCATGCAAGGTCGGTTGGACTTTCTGCTGGAGAGACGAATGCACCCTTCGGTTCTTGTCGTAATCTCACACTCTTGGCCAACCGTTGTGAGGTTCGTAGGTCATGAATTTGTTCGGAGAGCTGGTGATGCGGGTGTTGATCCAAGGAAGCTCGAGGAAGGGAAGCGAATTGCTCGACACGGTGAACGCTCGCAACGTTGGAAGGCTCTAGGAAGAAGCACGGCACGTGAAGGAGGTTGAGGGGGGTATGTTGTGTATTGGTTGTGCTTTCGCCAATTTCCATCGATCGACAATTCTTTCCTCATGCATTGTCCGTGGCTTCACAATGTTCTACAATGTGTGCATCGCTTGTCATGTTCTAACATTGTTCTTCGTCTACGGATGTGTTACCGTGTTTGAATAAACAGAAATCATCTAGCAATGATGGCAAGGTCTCGTGTGTACACGAAATCCAAAGGCCTAGAACGTGAAGCTTCGCAATAGGTAGTTCCTCTCGACACGTGGGGCAAACAAAATTGGGATTTTCATCGCGCAATGAGAGCGTCGAGTACTCTAGCTCCTTTTGCATGGACCGTGGCACCCACGACAATAATATATGGGAGTGTTTTATTCGTTGGGGCCCTCAAAAAGGCGCGTGCATCTTACATGCAAGATCCACGCTCCTTCCTGTTAAAGATTACTCGAACAAACATCGACACAAGTTGTGCCAAAGCTTTGAGCGTTCGTTCCTTATTGTCCAGTGCTACATTGCCTCTGTTGACAACCACTTGACCTCCCAGTTTGCCGCGCACGCAAAAGCCCATTGTTGCCACTTCCCAAGGGATGAACACGTCATTGGGTTGGGACGCGAAGGTCTCGCTAATTTTTTCGCATGCTCGAGATGGACACACACGTGATTGTCGAGACCCTTTGATTTTTGGAGATTTGGTTTGGCACGTATTCACGGCAGCGATCCACCCATTTGTCGATGGACGAGGGTGTGCGTTGCGGAGGGAAAAGACCGGCAACGTTTTGTTGCATTCGACGCCGTGTTGTCCGTCCGCCATGCATGCATTTCTTCCTCGTTTCCGTCTCGGAGGCGAAGATAATACACCGACACTTGGCTGACGAGACCTCCAGAGATTTCGATGAAGAGAGGATAAGATCTCGATCCACATATACCGTTCTTTCCTGGGCTTGACGTGGATGAGGATGAGTCTTGCACCACCACGAATGAGTTCGTTGGTCGCGGTTCTGAACGCCGACACGCCATGCACGCAAACGCCGGCTCGCTTCGCCTGCCTTCCCGTCCTCGCGTCTCGCGTGTCGAGCGGGCAGGAAAGAGGGAACAAGCGGTCGTCGGGAAGGCATTGGCGAGGTTTTTCCAAGGCCAGCCCAAGGTGGATCCTGCGGTGAAAGATGCGAAGAAAGTGCTGATGGACCACACCGACGGTTTCGGAAAGGGTCCGTGGGACATCTACAAGGTGCCCAAGGACGTGCTGAAGGCGATGGACGTGCTGATCGAGAACGGGAAGACCAATGGAACGTACCAAGGGAGCGAGACTGCATGGAATGGAACGTGGAGGTTGTTGTATGCGCCACACCTGGTCGTGCTATCGACACTTTTCCTTTCGAAGATCGACGTGTCTTACGACTTCCAGAAAGGAAACTCGATACAAGCCAACGTCAAATATAGGTCTCCGGTCTTCCAGAAGGGTTGGTTGAACAGCAGTGGAGGGATTGGTTTGACGGAGCCGAAGAAGGCCATGGTGTCTTTCGACAAGTTCTGGGTGGATGTTGGTGAGATGGAGAAGCCAATGTCTGGCGACAACCTCAACCCGGTCGTCAATTTCTTGGGCAAGATCCTGTTTTTCGAGACCATCGCCACGTTTCCTGTGCTGTACTTGGACAAGGACATCTGCATCTTCCGGTTCCCACCTCTCTTCAGCAACTTGTGTGCAAGAAGGTCCAACCGCTGGTGAGCATTCTTTTCGCTGTCTCCTTTCGAGCTGCATCCACAGCTTGCAAGTACATCCTACACCATCTCCTCTTCTCTCCACTTCTCTTGTTTTGTCTAGGACCAGTCCCCTTTGAACCTTCCCGAGATCTCGATCCAACCTGGCTCCATTCATCGATATCTCCACCGACGTGGATCGATACCTTTGACCCGCAGGGTCCCCCTTGGCGTGTGGTTTTTGGCGCGCGAATTCCACTTCGAGCAGCCGCGTGCTCGTACACGTGCAGTGCAGCACGCGCGTACGTGCTTCTTCCGTCGCTCCGGGAGCGAAAGGAAGGCAGGAAAGAGACCTGAGATGGCCAGGAAGAAGCCGAAGCCACCGTCGAGGAAAGCATCCGCCGCGAACGCGGAAGAGAAAGTCGAGACGAAGGAAGAAGAGGCTGGATCGGTGCACGTGGAAACGAAGAGCCAAGACGGAGATACGCGAACTGGAGAGGATGCATGCGAGGTCGAAAGCGTAGCAGAAGTCGAGAAAGGAAATGATGTTGAAAGCACGCGCCTGGAAGACGAAAGACACGTCGGAGCTGCGCCCTCGGACAACGTGGCAGATGCCGAAAACAACGAGAAGGACGAATGGATTGCCAAACTTCGAGAGGAGAACGAATTGCTCCACATTCGTTTGAAAGAAGCACAAGAGGCCCAAGCGAAGCTCCAGGAAGCCGTCGAAGAAAGAGACGTGAAAATTGAGGCACTGCAGGCCCAATTCACGGAAAGGACGAAGATCGACGAAGGGAAAAAAGAGAACGCATTGTCTGGTCTGGAGAAACAACGGGAAAGCATGAACCGCCTCCAAGAACGACTGGCAAACCTGAAGAAAGAACAGGAAGAAGCAGAACGGGTGAAGAAGGAAGCCTGGGTCGAACTAAGGAAGAGAGTACAAGCAGTTGTGGACAGCGTTTGCCAGCCGCTCCAATCGTAGGTAAGGCCATGGCAAGCTATTTATTCAGGTCGACATCGACGCGATCTGCCCCCGTAATGTAGTTCCAAATCCCTGATTTTTTTTGCGGAGATGACCCTGGCTGTATCTTGGCATCACCCTCGCGATCCATCACAAAGCGATCTGGCGGCATTTCAGCGACAGGGACAGTCAGAAATGGTTCGGTTTCTTCGCCTGCGTTTGGATTCTCACCGGGGGTCGTTGATTCAGCATTTCCATCGGAATCCAAACTGCCTGGCTCATGCTCTTCGTTTGGTATTGTCGCCTGGGCAACTTCTCTGTCTTGCTTTTCAGTTTTCGGATCAGCCACATCCTCTTCCTCGAATGCCGAAGTGGTTGTTCCTTCCTCCACACCCAACTCCATGCTATCCTGTGAAACCTGGGCCAGATGGTTCACCAATTCGTCAATGTCACACTGCTTTCTGTTGACCTGTTCGGTTAGCTCGTCGTTGAGTTGCAGCAGCTTTTCCATTGTCCCCTGAACGGAGTTGAGCTTTGCGGTCAAGCTCTCCCGTTCCTCTTGCAAAACGATCAGTTCCTCTTTCGTGCGTGTCCAAGCATCTTCCGCTTCTGCCTTGGCCATTTTCGCAGTCTCTGCCATGGCTTGTACCTCTGCGTATTCTTGCCGTAGCCGTTCCAGTTCCCTGCTGATACCTTGTGCATCGATGCCTGAGACGGTTCGTTGGCTCTCCATGTCCATGATTTGGAGACCTAGGGATGCGTTATTCTCCTGTTCTTGCTTGAGTTTCGTCCTGGCTCCTTCCAACTCGTCTTCCAGCATGCGTATCCGTTCCTCGTTGCTGGAGGATCGTTCCTTGGTGGCGTCCACGTATCGGAACTGTTCTTCCATGGCTCCGATCTTCCTTTGCAGGGACTTGACCATGTCTCTTTCTCGCTCGAGGGCCCGTTCGGCTTTTTCCATGCGCACGCGAAACGTTTCTTCTCCGTTTCCTGGGTATCGTTTCTTCTCTCGCACTTGTTCCAGTTGCTTCCTCAGTTCCATGTGCTCGTCCTGGATTTGATGAAGGGCTGCTTTCCAGTACCTCGCGTCTTCTGCTTCCCCTTTCAGATCCGCATTCGCAGCTTCCAGCTCTTGGACTCGCCTGTGCAGCGTCTCCAACTCCTCGTTGCTCCCTTCCTCTGCGCCTTCCTCCGCACCATCTCCTCCCTCCACCTCTCCTGCGTCCGAAGGCACCTTCGCAGCCGATCCTTGCGACGTGCGGCGCGGCTTTCGACGTCCCATTTCGACGTTCGAAATGCCATCGACAGCGCCAAGGTGCACGTGGGAATCCAAGCAAGAGAGTTTCTTCTCGACTAGCCGGTGGGCAAGCAACCAGGTTGCACAATGAACGGTGCAGGTGTCCATCCGTGGATGTGGAAGCAGGACAAGAGTGGACATCAACACCGTGAGCAATTCCACGAGAATGGATGTTGACCACGGCAAGGTGGAAGGAAGCACGGGGAGGAGAATGTTCGGGAGGGGCAACGACGAGGCTGGAGGAAACAGAAGGATCGGAAGAAGGACAAACTATTCCTCACGAACAGGTGCAGTGGTGGAGACTTCAGCATGTCGAGGTGAAGAAGGTGAGGCAGGAGCTCCGTCAGAAGGCCCATCTTCCTGATGACCTGACCCCGAGCCCTCTGCAGCGGTGCCATTCGTGTGCACCATATCAATGGCCACGTCGTCGGGAGGCCCAGCACCATCCCTATCTCTTCTACCTTCATCCTCAGCACGCGAAGCCAATTCGCTTTCCTGCACATCACCCTCAAGCTCTACTGCAACAGTTTGTGTCTGACCATCTGGTCCAAGCACCAGAACATAGTTTTGCGGTTTGCTCTGTGGCGCTTCCAGCTGTAAAGGGTAATGGCTTGGTCCTGGAAGCTGCCCATGCATCGTACCACCATTGTACCTCCCGTACCGAGCATGCCTTGATCCACCAAAACGACCAAGTGCTGCAGCATAAATGGTGTACATTGCAAATAGCACAACTCCTCCTGAGCCTATTGCAACCAAAAACCAAAGCAGAACCTCTTGGGGTACCCCACCCGAGGATGAATCATCGCTCTGAATCTCCTCTTCGTCTGGGGTGCACGAGTCGATGGATTCCTGCGTAGGCATTTCCGAAAAACGACGGTCGTACATCGCAGCAACCTCCACCCCTTGGTTCACTCCATTGGTGGAACATCCATTGAGCTGTCCGTTTTCCGGCCAGGGTGTGGACGGGCAGGAATTGCCAATGTACACAAACCTGAACGCATCTGCAATCCAGTGGCAATCTTGCTGGGTTCTTCCGCAATCTGGATCGCTGCTTGAACTGCAAGCCCTACTACTGCACGCTATTCCTTCGCTCGTGAGCTCAATTTCAGCCCCTGATGGTTCAAACATCATTTGGAGCAGGGGGTTCCAATTCGCTCCATCCGTTTGCTGATTGATGTAGACTTCTTCCACGCTGTTGTTGGCCCCGCGGACCGTAGCACGGACCCGGTCTGAGACGCAGGACCCATAGCTCTCCAACTCTACGTTTGTTTCCCTGGTGCGGTATCCTGTCCACAAATCTTCGCTTGGTTCTTCTGGCTCCACTTTTTTGTCTCCTCCGACCCCGGATAGCACTCTGCAGTCCACTCGAGGATGCCATTCTTCCAGCACGTAGCACCCACGTTGAGGGAGCAGCGGTGCATACGTAGCAGTGGCTTGGTTGCTGGAAGTGGTGTAGTGCAGACCAAACTTGTACGGGAAGGAGCAGCTTCCAAAACTCCTCCTGTCACCCATTTGGTTGGTCCCATCGAACGTGGTGTCCCGGCTGCCATCGTCCACGACCACGGTGGAACCACACACCAATCTTCCCGTGGGACTTCGCAGGACGACGCCACGTGCGACGGTCGCCCACCAGAGCAGCCAACATAGCAAACACGCGCGTCTCGCCGTCCCGCACCCGATGCATCGCCACGTGCCGCCTTCCATGCGCACGTGATGCGCGCTTCGCGCTTCTGGCGACGTCGGTCGACGTGCCTGGGACGCCCAAACCCGACCTTTCGAAATTACCATACGCAATCGCCAGAAACGAGGGCCGTGGAGGGTCGGAATCGCCGGGTGAGATCTCCCCCAGGACGAGATCTCGGGCCGAGATCTCGATCGAATCGCGGAAATCTCGATGGACCGTGCGAAGCTATCGATGTCTCGGTTCGGGTCCCATCGATGCAGGGAGATCTCCCGATGGGATCGAACGATTGGATTTCCGACACGTCCAAGGACGAGCAGCGATGTCGCACGTGTCGAAGATACGTGTCGGAAGATTGTGGACGAGAGGAGCGGGAGCAAGGAAGGAGAGAAGGAAGGAGGTGGTGGCGAAGGCGGCGAAGCTCGGCGTGCGGTGGCCGGACGCCTACCAGTACCTGATGGATGAGGGTCGGATCCGAGGCGTGGACGTGCAACAGGCGCAGGAACGCATGCAACAAGGATGGATCATGGTGGACGTGAGACCCAAGGAAGATTTCGATGTGTACCACGCCTTGGAAAGCATCAACGTGCCGCTCTACCGGATGATAGAAGGCAACTCCCCTGCCCAATTGCTGAAGAAATTGCTGCTCCTTTCCCAAGGTGTCACGCCACTGGAACCAAACCCAGAGTTCGTCCAACAAACGTTGCCGGCCGTTGAAAAAGCAACGGGTGTCATACTGGCAGATGCAGAGGGAGGGTCGCTGCAAAGTTCCAACGGCTTCCCCTACGGAAAACAATCCCGCTCCCTCAGTGCTGCGTACTTGCTCCTGGCAAAGGGGGGGATGAAGCAAGGGTCCGTCGAGTTTTTGGCGCCAGGATTGAACGGATGGTTCAAACAGGGAATGGATGGGACCGGAACTGTACAAGAGTGGCAATTCAACTCGAGAACCCCAGCTGGGGCCAGCTTTTCGGAGGATGTAGATCCTGAAGATCCAACAATTGGCTGAGAAGCTGCAACCACGCAACATTGACTCGCAAGCATACGCCGTGGAAATCTTCCATTGGGCATGCAAGGGCAATGTCCAATCTTTTGCCAATACCTTGCATGAAGCATTAGTCCATACATATATACCCATTATAAACACACCTCCACAGGGCTGGTGGCGACTCACTGGCTTTACTTCTGCGCACCATGTTTCTCGTACTCGTGCTTCTCTCCCTCAAGTAAACTTGCGCTGGATAGCAATAAATCCCGTCCGCTGTTAGCTGGAGATGTCATCCATTCCCCATCAAAATCCCCGGATGGATTGTCTCCAGCCAAAAGCGAAGCTTCATCCCCAAGCATCCCCTCTCCCCCAAAAGCATCACCTCCCATATGCTTCGCCTCGTCCAGCACCTCAATCACTTCATCGTCAGTTTGCACATCTTGATGCGCCTCGTGCATTGACTTGTTGGTCACAGAAACCGGTTCGAAATCTGCAGGAAGATACTGTTTGGTCCATGGATGATCGATCACCTCCTGCAAAGTGGCCCTCTGGCTTGGATCCGGCACCAACATTCTGGTCAACAGCGAACCGACAGCTCCCTCCTCGGTTCCACCAGGAGGAACGTATGCAAGTTCTCCCTTGGCATAGCTCATTATTCTGTAGATGGTGCGCCTATCGTCCCGCGGCTTTTGCGGATCGTTGAATGGATACCTCCCCACCAACATTGCATGCAGCATCACCCCCAAGGACCATACGTCCGCTGCTTCCCCACTGTATTGCGGTCCAGTAGCCCCTACTACTTCTGGTGCGATGTATGCCGGTGTGCCTACTTTGGACTTGGCGACCGAGTACGGGATGTATTTGGAATATCCAAAGTCGCATAGCTTCACTTTGGGCGCGTTTGGGTTTCCATCCAGCAAGGTGTTTTCCAGTTTCATATCCCTGTGGCAGAACCCCATTCTATGCAAGTAGTACAGCCCGCACGTGATTTGTTGAAAGAAGTACCTGGCCTCGTTTTCTCCCAGCCTTCCTTCAGGTCTGGTAACCACGTGATTGAAGAGCGGTCCGCCACCAGCGTATTCCATGACGATGGCCAGGTGCGTGGGCGTCAGGAGGACTTCCCTGAACTTCACGATTTGAGGGTGGTGCAAGATGCGGTGGTTGAGCACTTCTCTCCGCACGTTTTGGTTGATGGTTTCTTCGCCACGTTCGATGTACTTGACGGCGTACAGTTCCTCGGTCTCCGTGTGTCGGAACAGCTTGACGAAACCGTAGGAGCCGCGTCCAATCTCTCCTTGGTACGCAAAGTCTTCACGTAGGAAGTTTTCAGGCTCCAACGCCGCCATGCTTCCACCAAAACGTGCGCCAAGATGTGTGGAACACCGTCCGACGAGTCCAATCCAGCCCCATGCGAGGTTTATGAAGTAATTAACCTCGACCCGATGGATCCAAGAGAACTGCAGAGGGTCCAGGCACAAAGGAGTGGTCCATGCCTAAAGCCGCAGGCAATGCGTGGGAAGGCAGGAGAGAAAGCGTGGGATGGACGGTTGAGAGCAAAGAAATGGAGGAGGATGAGGTGCTGCAGGCAAAAAATGTGGTGCCCTCTGCACGAATGTTGTCGCAATCGGGAAGGATGGACCGTACGAAAACTCCGTGGACTGAACCACGGTTCTCAATATGCATTACTACGCATTATGTGTTCTTTTCCAATGTTTGCAGGGCAGGTGCCAAGTAGTTCAAGCTCCGGTTTGTGGATTGCACCCTAGCCACGAGTTCATACGCAGCTTCATTCGAAGTGTATTCGTAGCAGACGTCGAAACTCTTGTTGAACGCTGTAGGATCAAACAGGGCTTCTACACACAAATCTGCCACATCAGCATAGCTGATACCTTGCGTTATTCTCTCACCTTGATCGAATATCAATGCTTTCTGGCCGCCTGGTTCGTCGATGAGAGCTCCTGGCCGGATGATGGTGTAACCCAAACCCGAATTACGAAGGGCGCTCTCCCCGGCGCGTTTGAATCCCATGACTTTTTCTTTCAAACTATAGTCATTTTCAAATATCTTGTCCTGCCCCGAGCAAGAAACCAGCACAAAGTCTGGCGTGGATCCAGATGGAAGAGCTTTGATAAAGGAAATGAGGAGGTTAAAGCTGTTTCCCTCTGGTGGGCCACCGCCAGGCGTGCGCGCTGTCTGTGGCTTGCGCATGGTCAATTCATATGCCACACCATACTCTTTTACATCCCTTAGATTAAGCTGAGGCATACTGGTGCTTCCAACATAGCCAGATTCTAGAGGACGGAATTGAGTAAATGGGATGCGCACTGTTGACCAACCTGGACGAGCAAAGAAACGTGCTGCATAGAACTGGTCGCTCGTGGACTGTCCTTCACCATTGGATGAGCTGGTCCCTTCTCCACTGCTTGCAACACGGAGCCAAAAGCTGTAACTCTTTCCATCACCACAAATTCTGAGAACGACGCCTTCATATCGATCCAGTCCAAATCCAGGGGGCATTTCCAGGGGCCGACCTACTGCTGCCATCCCTCGTCGCGCGTACACTGCCCCACTAAAGAGTGCATTCCCCTCTTCTGCTTGCATTTCAAGATTTGCACGGCTGCTGGTAAAGGTACCAGTGACATTGCCTGGTCCTGCCTGGGCATCCTGCATCCCTTTGGCCCTGTATTTTGCACTGACCACCGAGAGGATGTCATTAGTGGAGGGTTCACTCGATGCCATGGATGCGAGATCAACAGCTTTCCATTTGTCGATTTCTCCTTGCTTGGAGAATTTTGTGAGAGCGAGCTTGCTCTTCGCTGATTTTCCAGCTCTCTTCTTTGCCTTGGCATGGTTTAGGTCGATGAGGGATTTGGCCAGGTTTGCCACTCCCTCCTGATCGACCCTGCGCAGATCTGCTGTGACCGTGCTTCTCGAGCGCAAACAACAGATGATCTTGTCCACTCCATCCATGGCATCTGCGACAGCTTTTGGGTCTCCCACGTCCCCAAACACGACCTCCACACTCGGAGGTATAGTGGCCAAGCGGTCTTGCACCTCTTCTCCGTCGTGCTTTCCACCATCGACACCTTCTACATCCTTTGGATCTCGAACGAACGCTTTGACTCGAAACCCTCTCAGGACGAGTTTTCTTAGCAACACGCGTCCTACTCTGGAGGTGGCTCCCACCACGAGCACCGTGGTCCGTTTGGCCAAAGGATCCACTTCGAACTCGTCGATGTCGAATTCTCCACTGGCTGCGACTCTTTGTCCTGAGGACGACATGATTTGTCCCAGTTCCGAGAACTTCTGCCACACATCGTCCACGATCTCCCTCGTCTTCCTTCCCAAGTCGATCGGATTGACGGAGATTTCTTCGACGTTCTTGGCATCGTCCTTCTTGGTCCGAGACGACTCCGCCCGCCTTCGCAGCTCCACCAGTGGCACTTCTTCCTCGCCGTCTTCCTTCTGGGAACGGACACGTGTCACGGACCGCCTCTGCTTCCCTCGCGATGCGTGTGGTGCGGTAGAAGCGCGCGTGATCGTCCACATCGTGTGTCGGATCTTCGTCGTCCACGAAATGGATAGCGTCGGCGCACCCGTCCTCCCCTCCCATCGAGACCTCTCCCCAATTCCATCGATACCTTCGCTTCGCCTCTGTGTTTTGTCTGAGGATCTCTCGGGGGAAGCTTGGGGTGCTCGATGGGCCACGTCGGAACCCAAGCCACGAGTGGCCACGTGGGCCCTCTCGGCCAGGAAGAGTTCGTGCATGCCAACGGAGACGAAGGCGCACACGTTGGCCTACGCGTGGAACGTCGATGCCCGTTGGAACGCACGAAACGCTCTTCACCGCCCGTAGACGTTGCTGGTGAGATGGGAGCGTTCGATCCGCAAAAGATGGGGACCGCGAGAGGAATCGGAGCTCGTGAACATGTTGAAAGGATCGTGACCTTCTTGGATGAAAAATGTGCCACATTTGATGTATGCATTCACCTGAGCGATTGTTTGCATTCCAACGTCTGTCATGCACACACCATGTACATCTACTCGTTCTTCCCAAAAGGGGTGAAATGGCGTAGGATTAAGTGCTTTGTGACTCCCATCTCGTTGCCGCGTGTATAAGGCAGATGATGTTTGCTCCACGAAGCAATTCCGCCTTTGTAGTGCGTGCTCCTCCAAAGACGAAATCGCGACCCTCAACATTTGGCGATGTCACTTGCATGCTTCCGGTTCAAAATCATGCATGACATGCAAAATCGTTGTCTCTTTCATTCCATTGACAATGTTGCAAACGCAACGAGGAGGCAAACCGTCACGCGGGGCAAGGACCACATCCAATCCTCCCATTGCTTTTCAACCACGAGGGGCAATTCCCACGCAAGTTGGTGGTTGGGGGAACGTTGCAACGAGAGACAGAAATGAGCCACATGCCCTCTTCCGAGTTGAGATGAGAATGCAAGAGAGAAGCTCCATCGGTGAGAGGGAGACAAGACACTCGTTCGTTAGAAGCGGAGACAACGCAACTCCTTCTCGTGCAGAGCGGACGTAGCACCTGGTTACCACAAGAGAGAGACACAACAACTCCTTTTCGAGCATGGGAGACGAAACGACTCAGTTGCACGGGAGAGAGACACAAGAACTCATGGGTGAGGCATGGAGACGGAGCGAATCCCTTGCACGAGAGAGGCAACGTTACTCCTTTTCGAGCATAGGAGACGTAGCACCTCGTTCTCACAAGAGAAAGACGCAACAACTCCTTTTCGAGCAGAGAAGACGTAGCACCTCGTCCTTCCCACGGCAGGCAGGAGCGAGAAGAAACTCACGGATGGATGTGGAAGAGGGAAGGTCGCCATTCGAACGTCGATGGTTTCGACAGGAGATGCGATGTTGCCTTTGTTCGACGACGAAGCACGCCAACAGGTGGTGGCGTTCCTGCAGCGACACGCCAAGGACGCCGACGAGGCCGTCGTGGACTACGTGTGCGGTTGGATGTGCGTGGAAGAGGACGTGGAACCGCCCACACCCGAAGACGTCCTGGAGATCCTCGTGGGATGTTGTCCAGATGCGTTTCCATCCACCAGCCAGGAAGATCGCATCCGTGCCATCCAAGACGTCATGGATGACGTGAGAAGAACGCAAGACACGCGAAGGAAAGAAGAAGAACGAAAGAGAACGAATGGAGAAACCGTGGCAGACGTGATGGACGCCTGCCTCCGTCGAAACCAGATGGAACGGGACGAAGAACGTGCGTCCATGGAAACTCTGCGTGCGCTTTTCGAAGGAGAAGCGAAGATGGAAGACGTCAAACACGTCGTGAAACACGTCTGCGGAGGAGACTACGATCGAGCGGCGGAATGGATCCTGGAAACGCCCAACAGTGCTCAAGTGGCCTCACGCCTGCGAAGCACCCACGAAGAGGAACAACGCGCCATGCGGCAGGAAATCGTGTCGCGATACGCGCACACGTCCGACTCTAGTCGATCCAAACGACCTCCTGAACCCCTTCGCGTCAACGCAGACGTGCAAAACACGCGTGTGCGATGGAGGGACGGTGTGGTGGTGTCCATGCGTGGGGAGAAAGTGATCTATGAAAAGGTCAAAGAAGAGTGGGATGGAGGGTCACGCGGTCGCGTCAAACTCAAAGGAAAACGAGGAAAAGGATGGGCGTGATCGCTACACATAGCACAACGAATCTGTAGCAAAGGAGTCGATCAATGGCCGGAACAATTGCACCCCTCGGAGATTGGATCCAGCCTAGCAAAGTGCAGTCGTGCACTCCCTCGTGATTACGAGTGCCAAATTGCAAACAGAGATCCATGGGTATGGGAATTGTATGGCCCTTGGATTGAAGCACGAGGTTGTCAATGGTCAGGGTTGTTTTAGGCACCATAAAAGCTCTCAGGACTGCTCCGTCGAAACAGCAAGGTGTAGTGACGGGAGTGATCCTGGCCAGAGGTAGGGCCATTCCGCACAAATCCGATGATAGCTTCATTGCTTCTCATTCTGGTAGCAAAGCACAATCAAGACGTTGAAGCTCATTAATTCCCTCATACAAGCCAATCGATAGGGGTATGCAATGGTCTTCTCCATCTTATTGTTGCCTATGCAAGCAGTCTGTGCGAGTCCGTGCTGCATTTCACGTGCTCCTGAAAGGCATGGGCATGATGCAATCCATGGATTGAAATTCATCCGCTTACGTACCACAGGGCATGAGCAGACAGAAGTCGCCCCATCAATTCATGCCTGTGTAAAGACCATTGACAAGCACACACCCGGGCCTGGGTTTTTGGACTATGTCTGGGAAGGCTTCACATAGCCAGCACTCACCTGTAGTTTTGCTACTGTGTACATCAAAGGATGCTCCTGGATCATGAGAAGGAATCAATTCAGCCACACAAGCCACGGCACAACACCCATCCCACATGCAAATTATGTTGTGTAACATCACCCAATGAATCAGGATCCTGGCAGACAGTGCGATACACAGCATGGTATCTTCCAGCAGCCATGCGAGCTTGCTCATTGCGATCCCGCAAAGAATCAGCTTCTTGGGATGTCAAAAAACCACCGGCATGCAGTCTAGCCACCAGCGCATCTTCCATGTGAAGGAGGTGGAGCACCACCGAAGTGGTGGCCACAGCCTCTACAGCTGCAGCATCCATGGTCTGCACATGCATAACATGGGCAACAGCGCGCTCCTCGTACATCTGGCTGGATGTCACAACCTCAGATAGGAAGGTCCACAACAAGCCACTTGCATGCCGATTCACTTCTAGAAACAGCTCTGAATCCTCTAGAAAACCAGGTGCTTCTCCGTTTGCATCATCAGAGCGGCGGCGCTGCTGCTCGTAAGATGCTCGGCGCTTTTCCACTTGCTTACGAGAGTGCTCATGGGCCTGTAAATAAGCCAAACTGACGTGCAAGCCTGTTTCCACATCAGTCGTCCAACCAAGTCCCACAACTTCTCCAACCAAAGCTTTAGCGCGTTGGAGCCCTAAGGTTTGTGGCCTTCTTGCTGTCCAACCCAAAAACTCCTCCACCACCTCCCATTCAACTTGAGATGCTTTCTCTACATCTCCTACGTAATCCATCGATACTTCTAAGGCATAGTCCAGGATAATAAATGCATCATTAGCAAGGGATCCACTTTCTAGCATCCTAGTATACTCCAAGCGCATCCAGTTCAAGTAACAGAGATGAAGTTCACGCAAGAACTCTTCCCTTTCTCGTTGATCCAGATGGCGCTCCATTCCCACCTCCGTAGTCAAATGCAGAAGCTTGTCTTGGAGATGATGCATATCGTGGGTCGAAAACTGGGCATGGCCCCTCTTTCTGTGCCTCTCCATCTGTGCTTCAGAGAGTTCGAGGAATCTCTTCATGTGGGGTAAGAACTGGGCTACAATCTCTTGACGTGCTGTTCCTACTACCAAGGCTCCAACAGCCTCCGAAAAATGATTGGCAGCCTTAGATCCCAAATAATTCTCCACATCATGGAGTAGTAGCTCCCTACCGAATGTTTTGCCGCCAGTAAGCCCCAATATACGCAGGACAAAACCAGTGCTTGGGCCATTCAATATAAGGGTGAGAAGCACGATCCCGCTAACATAGAACAGGATCAAAGACCTAGTTTCTTCATCTTCAAACAAAGGACTGTCTTCCACTGCTAGTGCGAGAGCTAATCCCACGGCGCCACGCAGCCCACCCCATCCAACCACCAGCATTTTTCGCCAGTCCATGCCATAACCAGTATAGTACAAAAGTGGGTAGAACAGAATCAACATGACGAATCGAATGAGAATCACGAAGGCATACAGCGCAAACAAGAGACCCCATTCTCGACCTCCTACGAAGCCCCTTTTACCAAGGTCAAGGACGCGAGTTGCAATGATCATCCCTGCCAAGAAAAATATGATTGTATTCCCCATGAACTCGATAATCTCCCATACATGCCCCAATGCCCGAGTTCCCTTTCCCGTGATGTTTGCCCTCCCAACAAAGGACATGGTTATACCAGTAAACACTGTTGCCAGTACCCCACTTGATCCACATGGATCGTCAGCCACAAAATAGGACAGGTATGCTGTTGCCACAGTCAGGCTTATCTCAACCAAAAGATCTGTTGTCACTGACAACCAGGCAACCAGTCCAATTCCGAATGCAATACCAATGCAGGGTCCGGCTACAGCATTTTGGAGCAAAAATTTGATGACACCCCATGCATTGTAGCTTTGACCCTCTGCAATGTTGACAAAGAGGGCATAAAGTACCACTGCAGAGCCATCATTGAGAAGACTCTCTGCGCTGACCAGCATGGAGAGAGTTGGTGAGGCCCCAAGTTCCTTCAGCATAGACACGACTGCCACAGGATCTGTTGCAGCCAGGATCGATCCCAATGTCATTGACACCGCCCACGACCAACTATATGGGAACACATACTTTCCAACCAGTGCTGTCAAGAATGCTCCCAATGCCAGTCCTGGTCCTGCAAGGAGTACTGCCTGCACGAACGATTTCTTGAACAAATGCACGTTGATCGTCATCGTGTCTGCAAAAATTAGTGCAGGTAAGAAGACGTAGAGGATGAGCTCTCCAGGTATGTTGATCCACCATTCCATTGAATCTCCCAGAATACCAAGATTACCATGATAATCAATGGTGCCAAATATCCCTCCCAGTATCAGCAGCACGGCAGTGTAAGGAAACGCATTGTGGATGAGCAGGAGCTGTCGAGTGAGGCAGCCGAAGACAATGACGAAAAAAGGGAACAGGACGGCCACGAAAGCTTCCGGCCTCTCTTCTTCGCTTTGCGGTTCTCCTTCCATCCTTCACTTTCGTGTCCCCACGTCTCGAATTCCTTCAGTTCCTTCAGGAATTCACTTGCAGCGCTTCCTGGACGCTTGCTTCGCTGGTTTGGCGTGTCGTCACCGTCTCAACGACATTTGGTGTTCGTCTGTTCACTTCCTTTCGTCGTGGCATCCCAGGACGACGAGTTCACAACCACGGGACGTTAACAAGAGATGCCAAGGCATCCACAGAGGACGTTTGTCCAACCGACGCGTAGAAGCAAGAGCAAGAGGACGAGTGAACAGGTGCAGCAAGTGTACCACACGAATAGAAACAAATGGATGGACGGAGGGACGAACACGATGGGATTCGTGGAAAGGCATAACATGCAAGCAATGTGGCATTTGTCGCAACTTTGAATCCATCCAATTTGGAGGAACAAGGCATTGTGTTACCAAGGACTTGGTTCGGCGCAACGACACGCACACGACATCATGTTTTAGAGCGGAGACTGGTACCATCACGGTTTTCTCCGATATCAATTGTGAAGATGCAACGAGGATTCATTCGATGGACAAGGCAAGTCAATGAAGCTATAATCTCAACACTTTCGAAAAATGGGTAGTTGTGTCTTGCGCACATCCCCAACAATTCAATTTGGACAATTCGTGAGCGCTTCCCCTCATTAGATGCGCACTCCTATCGGCGAGAGGAGGAATTGTGTTCGTGTTGAGTAGAGATGTCCTTGAGACGGACCAACCTTTTTACAAGTAGAGGAGTGCTCGAGAGTTGACAAGGAGAGGCAAGAGACAACAAAAAAGCTTCTTTTCCAATCAAGTGCACGGCAACTTCCATCACATGTGGGATAGCCAAAGGCGACTGTAGCTTGCTATAGGAATCGGCGCATTCAACAACCAGTAGAGTAGAATTGCATCCTCCCCTTGGTATACGAAGAACCCACACACACTTTCGTATGGAACCTTCTTTGTGTCCTCTCCTTGGCGGCAGCAAAGCTGCAATCTTCGTGCATGAACCCGGGGTTCAGGCCTCCATCAACGTCGATTGCTCCCACGAACCACGGCCACGCAGACCACACGACGTCCGTCTTCGTTGATTCGTCTGCAAGTTCATGGGATTGGTGGCCTTGTCCATAAAAAAACGACGAAAAGGGGGACGATGCTTGGAAAAGAACAGGTGAAGGGGGGACCAGGTTGCCCCCGCCAGGGATCCCAGATGCGCAGAGGAAGCAAAGCAGGGAGAGGGGCGGAGAGGTTTCCGACCCGTCCTCGTCGGTCTCTGGCATTGCTGCCACCCGTCTCCACACATCGCGATCTTTGCCGGCAAGATCTCGATTGATCGGGGCTTGCTCATCGGGATCTTCGGCGACGTCTTCGAGATCTCTGGAAGGCAAGTGGATCGGTTCGAAAAAACTGGCGCGCACTTTCGCGTGTGAATTTGGACGTGGCAGTTCCACGACGAGCACGAGACGTTGCAAGACGTAGCCGCACGCGCACGTGAGAGGCGAAGCGATGGTGCTCGTGCGTCCGAGCGACTACTTCTACGCCTACGACGCCATCCGGCAGGAATCCTTCCAAGGCCAATCCGTGCTGGTGTTCGCGTCGGTGGCGGACGTAGACGCCGTGTGTGCCTACAAAGTGCTTTCGGTGAGGCTGGTGGAGCGAAATCGAAGACGTTGCTGGAAGATCGATCGTGGAAAGAAACGACGGAGTCGAATGCGGAACGAAAGCGAACGAGAACGAATCGATGCACACTTTTGCTTCGGAAGGAACTGTGCGAGGCGGGAACCAAAACGAACCAAACATGTGAGCGGTGGAAACTGACCCTGAACCCGTCTCATTTGCCGCTGGCATGGTTTGCGACGATACAGGGTGTCTTCAAATCGGACTCGGTCTGCTACTCGGTGTTCCCAGTGTCCGGTTATGACGATTTACAGGACCACGCAGAAAAGTTGTTACAAAATAAAGACGAGGTGAGTCAACATGACACTTGGCCCGCCTGAGATGAAATGCTTAAACATGCTGACGCCGCCGGTCGCTGAACGTACTATGTTTGCCAGGAGAGAACGGTCGTCCTCATCAATTGCGGGGGAACGGAAGATGTCATTGATCTTCTTGGCTTGCACGAACTGCCAGGGACACGGGTGCTCGTGGTCGATTCAAGGAGACCGCTCCACCACAGGAACGTCTCTGAAGAAAACAAACAGGTGCTGGTGCTATATGATGATACCAGCGAAACGGCAGAGGACTTTCCGGAACTTTCTGAAAGTTCAAGCGATGAGGAGTCGGATGACGGGGATGGGGATGGGGAGGAAAGGCCATCCTCAAGACGACGTACGTCTGAGAATTATACAAGCGGAATGTCTCGTTACAGGCAGCGTCAACAAGCCAAAAGGGAGCGTTTGCTCCAGAGGGCAGAATACTACGGGAGAGGCTCATTCTATGGGAAGTCTGCGGGCCACATGATCTATGATATAGCACACATGCTCAATAAAGAGACAAACGAGTACTTGTGGCTCGCCATCGTAGGTTTAACTGATCAATACATACATCAACGGATCTCGCAAGAACAGTACAAGAGTAGTGTACAGCGTTTTAACGAACTTGTGCTTAATAGCGGTGGTCTTGATATGCCAACCGTAGCGATGCTGGAGGATGGGACAGAGATCAGAATTCCAGACCAAGAGCGAATCAAGCAAGATCAGGACTACAGGTTTATGCTTCTCAATCATTGGTCCCTGTATGAGGCTATGGTGCACTCCACTTACGTTGCAACTAGGCTGAGAACATGGAAGGAATCCGGACAGCAGAAACTGCAGCTCTTGTTGGCAAAGATGGGCCTTCCCTTGATCGAATGCCAGCAGAGTTTTTCGCACATGAAACCTGAGTTGAAGCGTGTTCTGTCTGAGAAGCTGAATGAGTACGCACCCCAATTTGGATTAAACGATGTGAGGTATTCAAGCTTTCAGATGCAAAATGGATACAAATACCGCTTGTCGGCGTCAGATGTAGTTTACTCAATTGCAGCCATTCTTGAAATGAAAAGTCCAGATGCGAAGGTATGGTGGATGGCTTCAGGTGCCTATTGTGCACACGATACACAGCTTTGGCGTAGGAGGTGGAAACCCTCGCCGCTCGAACTTCTTCAAGAAGTCGTAAAAACAGGTCTGCTGGGGTGGAAGATCCTCTGTCTTGAATTGCGATGAATGGTGGTGTTGATCTACTGATACTGACCCTCTTTTGCACTTTCGTTACTCTTGCAGGAACTTGACTTGAATCCTATTGCTGCACACAGGGAGAGTATGAGATCAAACTTTTTGAGTGCTTTCCGCGCTTTGTCAAGCAGTTCAAGTGCTTGGCAAGAGCTGAATAATGGACTCCAACTTAGCATGAGTTTGCAGCAGGCAATTATCCGACAAGGTGGCCTTGCCATTGCCAAGCGGAGCGTGTTCTCCTTGAGCAAGTTCAGGTGCCTCAACATGTCCATTGGGAAGGTAGTCGATGCGGAAATCCTCTCCCAGCCACTAGCCCTAACAAAGCTTGCCTATTTCATCCAGGATGCAATGGGATCCATGGGCCGCTCCTACAAGCCTGTTGTCATAGCAGGCCCAGAATGGCAGGGACAGGTGCTTCTCGTTGGCGTGAGAGGACGGCCACGCCCCGAGGATACACAAGGGAATAAGTTTGGGATCAGCTTCCGCAGAGCTGCTGAGAGGATCTCGGCGCAATTTGCACATGATTCGTTTGATTCGTCTGTCATCCAAATCACCAAGAGAGACGTGCAACGCTTTCTTGGTGCACTTCAAAATGACATGGAAGACCTGTAAAATGGTTAATGCTAGATAAATTGCAAACCAAATGCCATAATTGGCATAGCCATCATGGCTTATTCAAACAGAACCTTGTGTGTTCATTCACTGTTACACAGGATCCCCCTCCCTTGATGTGTCCGCTGCTCTTTCTTGTGCATTGAAACCTTTTCTCCGGTGCCCATCGTCACCGACATATGTTCCCAACGGTTGTCCCATGACTGCTTTAAGGATGTTTCCTTCCTGCAACAGATTGAATACGACCACTGGAATTTGATTTTCTTCGCACAAGGTGAACGCCGTCGCATCCATCACTTGCAGTCGATCGAGTTGCACCTGTCGGTAGCTCAACTTCTCGTGCATCCTAGCATCTTCTCTTTTCTTGGGGTCGTGGTCGTACACCCCGTCTACTTTCGTGGCTTTAAGCAAGGCTTCTGCTCCAATTTCAGCGGCACGAAGCGCTGCAGCGGTGTCGGTTGTGAAGAAAGGATTCCCCGTGCCAGCGGCAAAGATCACCACGCGTCCTTTTTCCAGGTGTCGAATGGCTCGCCTCCGTATGTACGGTTCGGAAACAGATTGCATCTCGATGGCGCTCTGCACACGTGTGTCTACGCCGTGTCTCTCGAGTGCAGATTGCAGTCCTAGTGCGTTCATGCAGGTGGCCAACATGCCCATGTAATCCGCCGAAGCGCGGTCCAGTCCCAACCATGCGTCTTGTCCACGAAAGAAGTTCCCTCCGCCCACGACAATCGCCACTTGCACGCCGTTCTGCGACGCAGCCGCCACTTCGCGCGTGACGGAATCCAGCACGGCAGGGTCCAATCCCACGCCGAGGTTGCCTTGGAGCGCTTCTCCAGACACTTTCAGCAGCACGCGCGACCACCGCGGTCGAGAGGTCGTCGAGCGATCGGCACACGCTCGCACGGGTCCTGCGGGAGCTTTCTTGCGTCGTGGAACCGCGCACTTGTGCGTCGAAACCGCGCGGCAGCGCATCGCGTCTCGTGCGCCGAAATCAAACCGTGTTCGACGTGGAGACACAACCGTGTCCATCGGACCATACGGGTTCGTGTTCCAATCGAACCGGTCGAAACCCCTTTGGAAAAGGACCTCGACCTTCCTTTCGAAAGGAAAAGAAGAACGAAACGCCGCCTCGATCGCGTCTTGCCTGCGAAAAGAACGCGAATAAAGGATCGAGATCTCTAGAGATCTCGATGGCGGGTGGTGTGTCGGAAGAAACCGAACCGAACCGACCTGTTGCAATTGTGTTTCACCGAGTTTGAACGTGTGCGGTCCACGCACCGGTTGTGACGTGGTTGTGCGCATGCTCGGAGTGTGTTTTCTGCTAGTGCGCATGTTCTTCGATCTTCTTCGTTGCCTTTTGTATGTTCGTCCAATGCTTCGAGAACCACTTGGAATGTGGATGCTCGCTGGCAAGACAAGTAAGAAGCGGAAGTGATGGCTTCGTCTAAGTTCTGAACTGCAAGTCATGCACCCCGCGTTTCAATAGCCGCAGGGGTTCGATTGCCTCCAGCACCATTGCATTGACATGCTCACGAGTCGTACACCGCAATTCGTCGTACGCAACCGCTCGTTCGTCATGTCCATTGCATTCGTCGGCGATCCACGTGCGTGTAAGGCGTCCTCATGCTTCGTTCGCAAGGATCCTCCAACGAGGACATCCGTAAACCCTGACGAAGTTAATCGTGTTTGCGATAGTTTTCTTCGTTTTTACTTTCGTCTCTCGCATCGATGGAGTCGCATCATAAAGTTCGTGGAAGCGTGGGCGCGACGAGCTGCAGCTGGTGGCGCGTCGCGTCTTCGCTGGAGGAGAGCACGTGTCGCACGCCATGGAGGAATGGGAGACGCTACGTGGGCACGAGGAGCGCGTGTGGAACCTGGCGTGGTCGCCGGACGGCAGCATCCTGGCCAGCTGCGGACAGGACAAGACCGTGCGGCTGTGGAGGCGTGGACCAGGACCACAGGATTGGATCTGCTTTGCCGTGTTGGAAGATGCACACGGAAGGTCCATACGAAGCTGTGCCTGGTCCAACGACGGAAACGTGCTGGCTACGGCGAGTTTCGACGCCACCATCACCATTTGGGAACGAAAGGGAGAGGATTGGGAGCTTGCTACTACCCTGGAAGGACACGAGAGCGAGGTCAAAGGTGTGGCCTTCAGTGCTTCTGGGACCTACTTGGCCTCCTGCAGTAGAGACAAAACCGTGTGGATTTGGGAATCACACGCAGAATTGGACTATGACTGCGTCGACGTCAAACAAGAACATTCGCAAGACGTCAAGTCGGTCACGTGGCACCCGCATGAAGACGTGCTGGTCTCCTGTAGCTACGACAACACCCTGCGGGTCTGGGCTGAAGAATTGGATGCAGACGAATGGGAATGTCTGCAAGTGCTGAATAAAAATTTGGATGCACACAAGTCGACTGTGTGGGCGACAAGCTTCGATAGGACTGGGAAACATATGGTCAGTTGCAGCGAAGACAGCTCCATTGTAGTTTGGGAGTGCCAGGAGCAGAGTGGGCGTGGAATCTGGAAGGCAGCGTGCATGGTTTGCGAGGCCCACGCAAGGCCGATTTATTCCATTGATTGGTCAAAAACAACTGGTGCAATTGCCACTGGCTCAGCAGATGATTCGATCAAACTTTTCCGATGGGAAGGGAATCAACTGAAGGAGCTCTGCACAAAGACGAATGCACATCAGTCCGACGTCAACTGTGTTTGTTGGCATCCGCAAGACCCAACACTGCTTGCATCTTGCGGTGATGATGGTTTGATAAAGATCTGGAAGTGCCGCCTGTAAGCAGGATGCAGATCTCCATCCGGCTTGGCTGCATCTTGTGTGCTATCTACCCATGATTCATTGGTGCAACCATGTGTGCTTGTGACTGTCTATGTTTCCTCTTCTTGCTCCTCGTCGTGGGTCCACCATGCCAACAATCCGAGCCCATCTCGGTTGATATCCCCTATGACTTGCATTGGTTCAATGAGCTGCACCAATTGTGTCCCGTCAGGCTGCTTCTGTACAACGTTGGCAGTAGGGTCCGGGAATTTCACGGAGAGCACTCTGAATCGAATCTCCTCGCCAATGTCCATAAACATGTCATTTTCCCCAAACTTCCACACCCAAACTTTTTCTTCCTGATTGAAGACGGACGGATCCTGAAGGAACCTCTCTGGAATGTGTATGTCGTGAAAAAATCCTAAGCTAACTTGCAGCCCTCTCTCGTCGCTGGCCACCAGTTTTCCCTGCAGCACCTCTCCGACCAAGGGACGGAAGAACACCTGGCGCAGCGTCGGGTCAGTTCCATTGCAACATCCACGAATTTCAGTGTCCGATTGCGTCTCAAACCTACCACTCGAAACTCTACATTGAAGTGCACGGCACCGTCACCTGGGAAGATTTCACCACCTTGGATCCGGTGCAGGTCGTAGATGGCCACACAGAGCCCACTTCCTCGCACCACTCGATCCACGTATTTCTTTCGCAGTTCTTCCAGCACGGCTTCGTCGGTGTTCAATCCAAGGTTCATCGGCGGAACCTGCACGGTGTCCGTCACACGTGCTAGGATGAACATGGCGACAGCTCGTGCCTGTCGGATGCGCGCCGCCTGCACCAGACGCAGGAAATTTTTCACGCGGTTGTGAGCGATAACCGCTCAAGTAGAACCGGTTACGGGTATCGGGCAGGGGTGTCACCTCCCAACACTGTTCAAGGTGTGAATGGTGGAGCCGAACTGCTTCGTATCAGGCGAAAATTGGTGTTTGAAGGTGCCGGACGGCCGTGCATGGCATGCGAGGAGGACGTGTACCATGTGTTCGGCTTTGGCAATCGGATATAGGTGGAATGGGATCCATGGTCAGCTCCCCGAGAATAGATGTGAAATGTTTACGTACCTACTTGAACGGTGACGGTTTGCATCACAACTTTTCCACCGGTGGCACCCTCTCATGCATCCCAAGCAAAGGCGCTTGCTCCTCCCCTTTCTCCGTAATCAAGATACTTCTGTTCCTCATCCTCCCCTTCGAGCCAATGCTCATCGTTCCCCACGTGTTTCGTGCCTTGACTCGGGAAGCTTGTTGGCCTATGTGTGGACCAAGAACAATATCTTCGGTGATGCGTGTGAATTCTTCTCCTCCAAGCGCTCTTCGATCCGGATGGACAGTTGAATGTCAACTACGGAGTGGAATTGGTTGAGTTTCATGCACTTGCGGAGACGACGCTCAGGATCTCGCACCAACTCCGGCAAGCTGCGGGACAGGATGCGTGTGGCTGATGCATCCGTGCCGTCGTGCACGTGGTGTTCCGCCGTGCCAGCAACCCGAGACGAGACGGTGCTGACAAGAGAAGGAAGGGATCTCCATGTTGGCACGTCGGTTAACTCGCGAAGAGTTAAGTGGAGTGGAGCAGCAGGAAGGAGCGCACGACGAGCGCAATGGCGATGGCGAAAGCGATGGCGTTTCGCACACGTCCACGGGCTCGAAGGCGGACGACGAGGACCGTGGCGATGCATGGAAAGCACGAAGGAAGCGTGGAACGGACGGCGAGGTCGACCGCCTCGATCTCGGCCGCGGTGGTGCCCAGGAAGCCGGACGGCGAACTGGCTTCGGTGCGAACCGCAGCGCTCGTCGTCTTTGGAGCCGTGCTCTCGAGTGCTGTGCGTCGTGCAAGGCAAGTGGTGGCGTGGAAGACGTTCGAAAGGAAGAATGCAAAAGAAGGGAAATCGTCGAGGGCCATCGTGCTGTATTCCGACCGTTCCGAGTCCGTCGAATGGGTGAACATGTGCGTCCGAAAAGTGTGGCGCGTGTACCAAAGGAACCTCGAAGCCTGGTTTGCGAACATGCTGCAGCTGGTGCTCGACAACGTGTTGAAAAAGATCGAAAAGCCGCTGTTGATACGTAGGGTAGAAGTGAGCGAGTTTTACCTCGACCACGAACCGCCGCTGTTCCGCAACATGTCCAGAAGGACCAGCCGGAAGGATTCGGACCTCAATGGCGTATTTGACCTGAGGTACACCGGTGGAGCACACATGCTGCTGACAGTGGATATAGGCAGAGGGAAGGGACGAGTAGGAAATCTCAGGATACCCATCAAAGTGTATGATTTGGATGTGGATGCGAAAATATGGTTGAAAATAAGACTGGCACCAATTACGCCATACATCGGATCGCTGTCGTTCGCATTCGCAGGGCGGCCCAACATACGTATCCAACTTGCGCCCTACAATAGGGTGCAATTGATGCGTATTCCTATTCTGCAGGATTTCCTGAGGCAACTGATCACAGTAAGTGTGCCGTCCATGATGGTGCTCCCGAAACGTCTGGAAGTGAACATCCCACCCGCAGTCACAGCAATCGCCGAAGCAGCAATTGGACGAGAAGCAGTGATGCAGGCCCTTGCAATGGCTTTGTTGGGTAGCTCGAAGCCAGAAGTTGTTTCGTCTGACCTTATTGAAGAATTGCTCATGGAGCAAAGGGATGCGGGGGGAATGTCTCTACCGGAGAAGTTCAAGGGAGAATTAATCGTGGTTTTGAAGCAGGCTAGGGGGCTGGCAATAAGAGGTTGGAGTGCTTTCAGCAATCCATACTGCAAGTTGATGGTTGGCACGCAGGTGTGCGAGTCAAAACGCAATCGTGATACGGGGGGCGGGAAGTCATGGCGTGGGCACCCAGTTTGGAACCAAGAGTTTCAATTCCTTGTACGTGACCCTGGTCAGCAAGAGCTGGAGGTGCATGTGTACGACAGTAGATGGTCGCTTCGTAAGAAGTATGGAGTGTGCCACTTACCAATGTCCCAGTTGCAGGAAGGTAGGCCAATGCGGGTCTGGCTTCCACTATCACCAGATGTGAGCCTTGAAGGCCATGCAACAGATGGGGACACAAAGCTCCCCTTGCTGCGACGCAGGGAAGGAGGGGAAGTGCAACTTGAGGTCACGTACAAGGAGTTCGTGGACGACGAGTATGACAGCGGTTATCGAGAGGCAGAGGCAATGATTGCTGCCAAAACTGAGTCCATTACTGACGCGGCCACTGCAGCAGCAGCTACAACGCGAGCAGCCGAGGTGACAGCAGCAGCAGTTAATGCTCTAGCTGTAACAAAGGCAGCTGCGTTAAAGCGTGTTGCTCAGGCTGCCACGGCTCTTCGGGGCGGGGAAGGTGGCGACAAGGTGTCTGAGATGGAGGATGAGGATGAGTACAAAGACGAGCAGGTGGATGCTTCCACCGTCGTTGAAGAAATAAACGAGTTGTTAGAAAAAGCGGCTGCTTATGAAGGCAGCCCACACATTACGACTGTCCATGAGGACAGTATCGATGAAGTTGATCGTGCTGGGACAGACGGTGTTTCTGGATCTGTGTCTTCTATTTCTCCAGAGGCCGGAACCACGTCTCCACTTATTGCTCCAAAGGATGCGCAGTCAAGAGGCACCTCATCTGCAAGCTCAGCGGACAGCTATACACCAGAGGTGGAGATACTCCCTGAAGTCCAGCGCCCTGGATACAGGTCCAACGACTTAAGCAAGTACCTTTGGGATGTATCTTCCATCAACGAACCGCCTACTTCAGAGCGGAAGCTACTGCAGCTCCTGATTGTTTTGGTCTCTGCTTCGGTAGTGTTGCTTCTAATCTTGGCTGCAGAGATAGCTGCTGGTGGGACTCCGATTCTGTAAATGCATGGCTTCTGGCCACACAATATTGTAAGTATTGTGTGAACAACACTGCTATTTGAAATTCGTTCAACTAATACCCTGGAGATCGGTGCCGAGTGCATCATGTTCTCTGCGCGCATCGTCTGTCTTGTTTGAATTGTCACTTCCATTCCAACCCAATCGCTAGCCCAGAGCCTAACGCATGTTTGATCCAATGTGCGGGTTCTCCGGCTTGTCAAGCAATCTGATTTCCGTCAAATAGCCCCACGCTACTTGCGTAGCTTGAGAAGAAGTTATGGCGATGGTTCGTATTAAACTTGTTGCAATGAGGAACTCGTTCTTCATTGCATTGTCTTTATAAGAATTTAGTCGATCCTTTAGATTCTTACCATGTATAAGATTTGCGTAATTCTTTTTGAAACGAATGCCTTACTGTTGTTTGTTTGCCAACGATTTCGGAGTCGCTAGAGGGCGTTGCAATTTGAATGTGCTTGCCTACATTCGGTGCTTGAGAAATTGCATGGATTATGTGTGAAATGGAGATGTACGCTAAGGAAGTGGGTGTGAGTGTACTCATCGAATAGCACATGCGTGCCTTCCATGTGGCTTGTAAAGTCGCACGTAACGATGAGACCATTTTCGATAGTGTTTGCATTCGCATCCATACATCGTCCGTTGAATTGGATCATGAGAACTGCACAATGTTGTGAAGATTATCCTTTTACCTTTGTGTTGTATTGGTACCTCCATTGAGTCTTTCCTAGGATGGGCATTGTCGTTGTACAACACCTCCATGGAGAGAATTCCCATCCATTAGAAGAACGTGGTTTCCTTCGACGCACAATCCTTGTCGTTCGTGAATACTAGTAGAAGAGGTTGCCCAAGGGTGGGTTCTTCACGAGGAAGTGATAGTCCATAGCGATACGTCGGTTTTTTAATCAGAATTGTCTACAATGTGGCCAAATGGTGGTGTGCTCTCGTTCTCAGCATGAGCGCGCATTATGGAACACATTTTCTCAAAATAACCGCGGTGGAGTTTTCACGTAATGGGTGTCTTGTGCATTCAAAGACCATCCGTATGCTACCTTTGAGAACGACAAGGATGGCGAGGGAACACGAACATATCACACCTCGAGTGTCGCTATTCCTTACAAGAGGACGTGTGTGCTGCTTTCAGCATTGATGGATGTGCTTTTCGTAATCTTGGGATTGGAAAGACATCGAACGTGGAATTCTCATGCACTGTTCATCGTGCACGATTGCGTGTGGATTGCATCGCCAGGGCGGTTTCCAGGCGGCGGATCGTCGTGCTCTGAGTTCACGGAACCTGTCCACCATGCAATCAAGTTCACCCATCGTCTTCCTTGTTCCCCGTTGCGGCAACGCATCTACAAACTCCGTCCTCTTTCTCGTGTCCCTTGTCTCCCGAACGGTCGAAACCACCCATGTTTCATTTTTTTTTCGACTTTTTCTTCGTTTATCCCCCAAACGCCGTCTCACATCCTTCGGTCCTGCCTGTTCCCACCCTACGGTTCCGGTAGGTTTTGAGACGTGTTTTTCCTCCCCCTGGCGGCGCCTGGTGGCACCAGGTGTGGTCGACGACGTGGTTGCTGCAGTGGTCGCACCCACGTGGACGATGCAAGCCACGAAGATGGCGAACGTGCGGTCGAACAGCTTCCTCGGGACGTCCATGAAGCGCACCCAAGTCACCTGGACGGCACCAGCACGTGCCACGCGCGTGCTGGAAGTGCGCGCGGCCGGGAAGGAAGCCGGCGTGGGGGTCTACGGCACCAAAGCAGGCATGACGCAAGTGTTCACGAGGAAAGGGAACGCCGTGCCGGTGACGGTGATCTCGCTCGGCGAAGGAAACTACGTGACGCAGGTGCGTGAGACAGACCTGCATGCGAAGGTCGTGGAAGAAATGGACGAAAACGAACGGACGTGCATCTGGATAAGGCGAAGGGTGAAGGATCGAAGGATGGAATGGAACGAACCGCTGACCCGACATGCCGGATGCAACTCGACCTGACGCAATCGTGCGCAATAATGGACGGTCGTCTTGTCTCCACGAACCATCGGAACTTGACAGGTGAAAACGATGGACACGGACGGATACAACGCAGTTCAGGTCGGATATGGCCCGGCCAAGGAAAAGCACCTCACCAAGCCAGAACTAGGGCACCTCGAGAAAGCTGGAGTGCAACCGTTAAGGAACCTGGCCGAGTTCAAACTAGACAATGTCGACGATTATCAAGTCGGACAGAAGCTCAACCTGTCCGAGATCTTCAAGTCTGGGGATTTGGTGGACATCAGCGGAACCTCGATCGGTAAGGGGTTCCAAGGTGGAATCAAGCGCCACAACTTCAAGCGGGGGTTGATGACACACGGATCCAAGTCTCACAGGGAGCATGGTTCAACTGGAGCTTCTGCCACACCAGCACGCGTGTATCCAGGCACCAAACTCCCTGGACAGATGGGCAACGAAACGGTGAAAGTCAGAAAGTTGAAGATTGTTCAGGTGGACGATGAGAAGGGTTGCTTGGTCGTCAAAGGATCTGTCCCTGGAAAACCGGGGAATTTGTTACGCATTGCACCTGCTAAAATTGTTGGAAAGAACGTGTAAGAAAATTCGATGGAAGTGCCATGCCTTTCACCCCTCCAAATGTCCCAGCAAGCCAAACAGAAATAGCTCTCAGAAAGCCTTCAAATATCTGGGATGATCTGTCTACATTCTGGTGGCCACTTGCTCATCTATGAAAGCAGGGCATCTAATTATTCTGTTGGTGAATTGCCGCAGCCAAAAATTTGTCTTTGTGACCAGCACCCTTGATTTGCTTTTGCACTTCAGTATGCAATACTTGCTGTACCCAAGTCCGAGCCGTATCAACGCCAATCTAGTGCAGAATACTAGGCATGTGCCTCAACGCAGGATTATTTTTCATGGGTGCTAGGTGCCATACAAACAATAAGGTCCCATGTATCCTACATTTTGAGCCACAGTCTCGGTTATTTGTATGTTTCAGGTTGCGCCTCTTCAGGCATTGTATTTCTTATGAGCTGCTGTTTGTATACTTTGAAGTTTATACACCTATCAACTTTGCAGGGTCATTGCTAATGCTGTTGTTTGATAGGCTGCATGGAAGATGGAGAACTCGACGACACTGCTAATGCTCCTCTGTCTACATGCGTCTGCGATTCCACTTGATTGGCTTCTTCTGTTGTTTCCATGCTCCATGGCCATTCAAGCCACCCATTGTTATACAAGGCACCATCATTGCATCAAGAAGCTCACGTCCTGAATATATGCCTCGATAGACGGAACAGCAGGTCGATGATCTTGCTGCATTTGGGAACTGTTCGATCACTGTCCCATGCCAGGTCCCTTGATGTCTGCATCAATTTCGTCGCACAGCACTCTCTTTACGAACCCCATGGTCGCGTACGCACGCACTGGTGCCACGATCGTTGGCTGGCAGATTCGACTCCATTCGCGGGACCCTCCATCTCCCATCAACGGGTGTTTCTCCTACACTCCCAGCTGTTCTGCATGCACTTGTTTTCCCTCTCGTCCTGCTCCCACCAGACTGTCTTCCCTCGGGAGCAAGGGGACGGACTCCGGTTGTCCTTCAAGGTCTCTTTTCCATCCCGAACCGGTGCTGTTGCTTCCTTACGTTCGCATGGGTTTGAGCACGTTCCATCCCGGTGGTCTCTTCCTTTCGTTTTCCTTCTCGTCCTGTCCCCAGACGACCCCGGTTCGACCCCGGGTTCGACCCCGGTTCGACCCCGGGGTCGCCCCGCCCCGACCCTGGGATCGGATGGGATCGGGTCGAAACCGGGGCACGACCCCGGACGTTGTGTCTTCGCCCCAATCGCCTGGATGGGGAGACCCGGGGCGTGGTCGAAACCCACTGGGGTCGAAGCCAGGGTCGCACCAGCAACGGGTGGATCCAGACGACATCGAGCACGCGGGACCCGCCATGACGCGTGCGATGGCGATGGCGACGGTGCTGGCGATGCTGTGCTTGCAAGGCGCGCGCGGATTGGCCGAAGAATGGATCAGCAGCAACCGGACCGCGGCCGCGCCAAAAGAAGCGAGGAACAAGACCGTCCCTGCTGCGAGCAAGGCGCCCAAACCTGTGGTGAAGAGCAAAATCATCGAAAGCGCCGCGGAAGTGGAACTGGAGAACGGTACCGGAGACATCGATGCAGAAGGTGAGTTGGAACGCGAAGCAAGAGGAACGAAGCATGGAAAAGCACGGAAGACGACGGACGCGAAGGAAACGAGTCGACGTTCTCGACTAAAACGTCGAGAAATCGGAAAGATCTCGAACCAAACCTTCGGAGGAAACACGCACGAATATACGCCACGAAAACGCGTCGAACGACGTCGAATCGAGCTCTTACGAACGGAAGAAATGAACCCATATATCGGAAGAGAAGAACGGGAAGGTAGTCTCAAAACAAACCGTCGTTCCATTGACCAAGCCTGACGAGAATGGTGCCTTGCAGGAACATGTGCGTCTAGCATCAAGAAATATTGCAAGGATGTCGAGGCAGGGGAATCCAGGCTCGCCAACTGTATCTTTCACGAAATAGTGGAAGAAAGCAAAGGAAACTCAGAAGGAGAAGTTCCAATAGAGTGCAAGAAAGAAGCCAAGTCTTTCCTGAAAAAGCGTTCAGCCAATATCAATCAAGATCCTGTGCTGGCAAAGGCGTGTAAGGAAGATGCAGGTAAATTTTGCAAGGACCTGGCAGTGTCCACGGATCCTGGAAAGGTCATCACTTGCCTGATGGATAACAAGCAAGATCTCATGCCCAAATGCAAGAAAGTGATTGTGAAGAGGCAAATAGATGCTACGAATACCATAGATGCAGATGCTCCGCTTTTGGAAGACTGCAAAGACGACCTAGAAACAATTTGTCCAGATGTAACAGAGAAGAGGAGACAGTGCTTGATGGACAACAGGGCCCGGGTATCCTGGACGTGTCAGTCCAGGTTGTTCAAGGAAAATGCAGAGCGCTCGGACGATTGGAGACTCAGCGCAAGGCTATTTCAATCCTGCTATAACGATAAAATGAGGTTCTGCAAAGACGTGGACGCAGGTGGCTCGAGAGTAAAAGACTGCTTGGAAGACAACCGAGAGAAGTCTGGGTTCTCATCAGTTTGCAAGGAGCAGGTAGATAAAATGATCCAGGCCAGAGCTCAAAACTTCATGCTTGATTATGATCTGAAAACTGGCTGCAAGGAAGATATTGAGAAGCTTTGCCAGTACGAAAAGGACATCGCAAAAGATCTGCAGACCGACGATGCCAGCGTGATCAACTGCTTGCAGGACTTCCGAGAGGAGCTTGTGACTAACTCGTGCAAGAAGCAGGTACACAAAACAATACAGCGGGATGCAACAGATATCCGTTTTAATGCACCTTTGTTAAATGCATGCATTGATGACCGTGCTACTTTCTGTAAGGATGTACCTCCCGGGGATGCGAGGGTCATCAGGTGCCTTCAGGACAATAGGGCATCCTTGTCCTTCAGCTGTCGGGCTACCCTCTTCGACCAAGAGGTCATGATGGCAGAAAGCATCGATTTCCAAGTTCCTCTGAAAAAGGCTTGTGAAGCAGTACTGCAGAAGCATTGTGCGGATGTTGATCACACTCACGGGCTTGCAATTGAGTGTCTCTTGGATCACACAGATGACGAGGCAACGTCCACCGAATGCAAGCGTGAGATAAAGCGACTGCAACTGAAGAGCTCAGAAGACTATCGCTTGAATTATCGGCTCCAGAGGGCCTGCGAACTTGATGTGGATCAGCTGTGCCCTAGTTCTTGTGACAAGTTCTCATATGATGTTTGTGGTGGAAAGGTATATCAGTGCCTCTCTGACAAAGAAAGTGAAATTCAGAGCCAGGCTTGCAAGAAGGAACTCTTTAGGTATGAACAGCAGGAAACCAAAGATTACCAATTGGACAAGCCGCTGGCTGACAGCTGCAAGGATGATGTCGAGAAATTTTGCTCAGACATACCCAAGGGTGACGATTCTGGTAGGGTACATGAATGCTTGTACGGTCATATGGAAGAGTTATCAGACCAATGCAGGGTACAGGAGCAGAAAATACAGAAGTTGAAGGCAAAAGATGTAAGGCTCCAACCAGGCGTGATGCAAGCTTGCAGTGAAGAAATTGCACTGGTCTGCAAGGGCATCCAACCTGGCAACGGTAGGATTTTGGATTGCTTGATAGCCAATCTAGAGTCCTCCGACTACTCACCGGCATGTCAGGAAAAGACCAAGAAGATACTTGCAAAACAAGAGAAGGACTTTTCGTTGAACTACCAACTAGCAACCTCGTGCAAGAAAAATGCCGAGGAGTTTTGCGCGGACAAACAGGGCAAAGGGCACCGAGATGCGGCCGTGCTGAACTGCTTGGTTGAGAATGAGCCGTCTCTTGATGACACGTGCAGCACGCAGGTTTCAAAGCTAATGAGGAATGCTTTGTGGGCATACAGGCCAGGGGCCATGCTCACGAGCGCCTGTGACGCAGACGCCAATGCTTGCAAGAGTCAACTCAAACGTCCAGGAAAAGTTGGAAAGATTGGACTCTGTCTCACACAAAAGATGCTGAATGGAAAGGACCTGAACCCAGACTGCAAGAAGCTTGTTGTGCTCGCAGCTCCTTCCGAATCAAAGGCTATTTTTGAAGAAAATCTGACCAAAACAGACATAATGGAAAAGCTTGCATCGTTTCAGAAGGCAGCAGTGGAGATGACCAGCAGCGGTTTGAAACTTACAGGCTGGGTCGCATTTGCAGGGATTGGAGCACTCTCGATATTGCTTGTTGCTGGTGCGTATTTCCTTTATCAACGTTACTATGGCAGCAAGCGGCCATACACAATGGTGATGAAGCAAGGGGATGTCTAAAGGACAGATGAATTAACAAACAAGCTGCGATGATGATCGCCAGGAAGGCTCAGGTGTTCATCGTAAGATCGTGTCTCCATTCGCCACACGAGTTCTTTTGCAAGAAGGTTCCTTGTTGAACACGTCAGTGGGGATAGATACAGTGGACGAGTAGCCCTCTGATGTTGGCATTCCAAACAGAATGAACGAGAGTGTCTAGCAATGAAAATGTAACGAAAGGACATGCTCACCCCTCATGCTCACCCTGCCGCGAATCCTCTGCAGTGTATTCTGCAAACTCATCATGCAGTGTATGTGCTCCTCCTGCAGGCTGGTAAGACCACACAGGCGAAGTAGATTGGCCTAGGCGCTCAAAGTAAACCCTCCTAACTTCTAGTAGCTCTGCTGCCAGTTTCACCCGTTGCTCGATGGACTGTTGCAGCTCCAAACGGAGACGTTTCAGCGCCGCATCTTTGGACTGCAAAATGTTTCCTTGAGCAGCCAACTGCCTGGACAGGGATGTATTCTCCAGTTCCAGTGTGCGTAGGAAGGCAGCTTGTGCCATAGTCATCTCTTCTGCTCTGTTACTTTTGTTGGAAAGTTGGACGCCCTGTTCCTTGAGTCGATGTGTTTCCTCTCCACTTCTTGCCATGTTTTCTTTTTCCCTTTCCATGGCTTCTGCAAGCTTTTCTACCGCATGCCTGAGGTTTTCCATTTCCCACGCGGTGTCGGACGGTGCCTTGGTTAGGCTGCTTTCCAAGAACTCGATGCACTGTGTTTTCTCAAAGATCCATGTATCGTTGACTTCGATGGCATCGGAGCAGCACAATTTGGGCATGGCAAGTTCTCTGTTGCATCCATCTTGCCAATGGGCCACATGGTTGTGATCGAGGACCACATATTTGTATTCTAGCACGTTTCCTGGACGTAGGTCCAGATCCATCGTGGTCGCCCACACGTCTCCTCTCGTCCATTGCATGCGTCGTGCTTTTCCTACGTCCCATTCTCCCAGTTGCACATCGGATCCCACGATCGCGACTTCGCATCCATATTCCACGTGTTTGGTGACGGCGAAGCGCACGTGGACGCGTTCTTCTTCTCCTTCTCTCCCTTGGGCTCTTTCTCGCTCGTGGTAGGCACGTGCGACGCCTTTCTTCCGTCCGTTCCTTCCCTGCTTCGTCTTCCTTCCTCCTCCTCCTCCTCCAAAGCACGTCACGTGCGCCATCGCTCCTTCCAAGCCGCGCATCGCCTCCGCTTCGTCACGTGCGTCTTCGCCGCACACCACGTGGTGCGAATGCCTCCGACCGTTCGAGACGCCTCGGATCCCTCCTCCTTCTCCACCTGTCGCTTGACCGGGCCTCTCCTTCGGTCTCCCTTTCAACGTCCCGGGTTCGAAAGGGCGCGTGGACCGGTGGGAACCCAGAGATCCCCCCCCCGTCCACTGGAGGTGCACGAGGCTGAGAGGATGGGAGTGAGGATGGAAAATATCTGGTGGGGGCAGGGAGGGCACGTGGACGGATCTCACTTGTCCTGGGGGGGGGGGATTTGTGGATGCAGAGGTCTTGCCTGGGGAGCAGCAGCAGCACACCGCACTATGTGCAGTGGAGATGCATGCATGGCCATGCAGAGGGAAAGGAGGAGCACGGGAGTCCTGGAAACACACCGAGATGCATGAGGGGAGACAGGCACGAGGATGGAACCACAAACACCACGAGAAGGATGGAGAGATTGATGGGATAGGAGGAACCGAGGGATGATCTGGTGAAAGGCAAAGGAACCTGCATTGGAGCACAGGGGACCATGTGTCCAGATCCGTGGTCCACCAGCCAAAGGGACCTTTGCTGATCCATGGGTTTGTCCGAAGAGGATCGACAGGGATCAATCCCACCACAGCAAGAAAAAAAATTGCACCGAAAGAAGATCACCCAACGAGGCGACGGGTCCGTCCCTGGTTGTCAACCAATCCTACATCTGACATACACAACAGCGAGTGTGCATTTCCCCAGCTCCCCTTCCACAGCCCATGCGCGCACAGCATGAACTGAAGAATCGATGAAAGAAAATTCAACCATCGAAAGGGATGAGGATTGGTCCCAGCACTACCCACCAGACTCCATGTTGTACCCACATCCGACACCGGACTCATGCAAATAACCAGCCTTTGATGGTGAACAATATCACCAAGCCACGTGTAGACAACAGAAGACTAGAAAGCAGAGAGCACATTGCGGCGGAAAAGACTCTTGTGGAATGGAAATCGACTTGCACATGGGCATGTTGGTACGCTAGGGTAGAGCTGAAGAGCTGGATCAGCAATTGTTCAGAAGAGAGCCATCAGAACCTGTTGGGATAATAAGGTAGTCCTCAGTGCCATTTTGTGGCCTCGGAACGAGCATACACTTATTTGGTTTCTTCATCGGCTCTGTTAGGAAGCAAACAATTGCATCACACACGAGCTCCATGCCGTCTGCGATGTGAGATGGTCTACCGGATCCCGAGAGGCACCCGCTGAATTCTGAGTTGCACAGTCAGGTAAAATTGTATGCGCGCCCCAACACGTATCCAAGTTACAACGCAGATTACTGCTGGGCACACTGTACCCTTGGACCACCTTCTTCCTCGTCAGAATCGTACTGAGATCTACTTTGCTGCTCGTGGTGCGAATTCCTACGCTTCAACTCCGCCTCAATGTCCACGTTCGACATGGTGACTTCATCACATTCTCCCATGTTGACTTCAACCTGTGGCCGCGAACCCAAGATATTCTCCAAGGGTTGATAGGCAGTAGTAGGAATCTGTCCATCTTCTGGGAATACCACCTCAAATTGTATGTAAAGATTGCCCTTCTGGAAGGGGTGGTTACGCACCGGCATGCCTTCTTCCTTGACCATCTTGAAAGAGCCAGGTCTAGTGATCTCACCCTCCTTCGTCTCAAGCAACAGCTCTCGCCCATCTAGCTGCTTGACCACTGATTTGAAACCAATCAGCGCTTCCGTCAACGAAATCTTTTTCACGAGGAAGAGGTCACTTGCCTTGCGTTTGAATTCAGGATGATCTTTCTGCTGAATGACGAAAACAATATCTCCAGGCTCTGTGTCTGGAGCCTGGTCTGCTTCACCAGAGAACACAATTTTCTGCCCATGCTCCATGCCTTTATCTACGATAACTTCAAGGATCTTCTTCTCCTGGACGACCTTATTTCCTCTGCACTTGTCACATCGATCGCTTGGATCGACGGCTTCACCGGATCCTTTACAGGTGGGGCAGACAGACTGCATCTGCTGGATCATTCCAGGTCCAATCTGGCGCATGGACACCTTCACCCCGGAACCACCGCAAGTGCCACATCCAATGCTCCTGCCAGACTTGGAGCCCTTGCCATTACACTGGGGACAAAGCACATTCTTGGAAAGAGAAAGCTTCTTTGTAATTCCCTTGTAAAGATCTTCCAGCGAAACTTTCAGCGGATGTGCGACATCCTCGCCTCTCCTTGGCCCGCGCCGACTTCTTCCACCTGCACCGCCAAATGGACTGCCTCCAAAGAATGACTCAAAAATGTTGAAAGGATCTGCCCCAGCCCCTGCACCAGGTCCCATTCCTTCTTTGAGTGCGTCCTCGCCGTATTCATCATACACCTGTCGCATCCAATTCGCCGCGTTAGCATCCACGTTCCCAAGGTCAACCATCGCATTGGTGCACGATCCTACGTCTCAATCACTCACCTGTCTCTTTTCCGGATCGCTCAGAACGTCGTAAGCTTGCCCAATTTCCTTGAACTGCGCACAGGATCAACAAGAGGGTCAGCACGTTGAAATTCGCATGAATTGGGAATGTGGCACGGCCATCGCACGTCCTGCGAATTGCAGGATTCGCACGCACCTTTTCGGGATCACCACCTTTGTCCGGGTGATGCTTGATGGCTTGCTTTCGGTACGCCTTTTTGATCTCATCGGACGAGGCATTCTTGTCCAGTCCAAGAAGTTCGTAAAACTTCGTGTTGTTGGACCGCTTGGGCGGTCGCATGCCGAACATGGTGGTTCAGGATCGACGTCTCGACTTCCGCCAAGACCGCCACGAGGCTTTCGCGATCGCTCTGCTACGCAGATCTGGTGCAGTTCCCACGGACCTTCGGGTGTTCCCGACGACCGTGCTTTGCTGCGGAGTTCCTTGGACCGCGTGCGTCCGCGGTCTCCTGCACTCGACGTTCACGTGGCACGCCTCTTCAACGGTTTCGGACGCCTATCAGCACCGTCTGTGTCGCGTGCGATGCGTGCGAATCGCGCGTGTCGTCGACGTGCTTCGTGGCTCGAAATGGCCGTGAAGTCGAGCAGGCGGCGGTGTGTGGTGGAGAGTGTGGCATGGACGGATCCCTCCGAGATATCGATATTGGAAGGGGTGGGATCGAGACCTCGGCCCTTGGCGATCGAGATCTCGAGCAGGGAGGAAGAATCGAAGGTTCGCGGCGCTCGTCGACTCGGTCAAGGAGGGGCGACGGTTGGGGCTCAAGGGACGGAGACCGACGAGGAATGGTGGGTGGAACGAAAGGCGTCCTGTTCGGGACACGGTGGGAACGGACCGAACGGGTGGGACGTAGGGATCGGGGAGAGGACATTCCTTCGGCGCGGGGCAGGGAGGACTGAGAGTTGTGACGTCCTCGCCAATCGTCCGAAGATGAGAGTTGTGATCTGCCGAACCTTCGATAACCTTCGAATCCCCTCTGCGGGTACCGAAAGGTTCGTCGGGTCTCCCTTCAGCATCCCAGAAGAAAGAAACGACCCTTTCCAACACCTATCGTCGATACCCGACGAGGATCGGTCGGTCTCCCCAGGACAGGCGAATTTGCGAAATAGGCGATGGTTGCACCCATCAGAACCATCCTCATTGAGACATCCACATCAATGCACATGGGCTGGAAATCGGCACCGGATTGGCTGCTCACTCCCGGGCAATGCCATGTGCAATGGAAGGGTCTCCCCATGGATGCAGAATCTCGCCTTGGTAGGTCACAAAGGACCCGAACACGACAGGGAACCAGACAATAGGATCGCCCACCTTCTGCACCAGGTTTCCACAGGTCCAGTTCAATGCGAACCAGTTCATCCGGTGCATGGGTTTTGGAACCCTTCTTTGATAAAGGGAGTACCGGTTGACCCACTGAATGGCATGGCAGGACTGCTGTGCTAAGGTGGAGTTGGGTGAGAAAAGGTTGCACAGAGAACAAGAGGTGGGAAGACGCAATGGGGCAGATGAAGGAACACAGCTGTGGGAGTAAAAATAGATCCTGAACATTATTACGTTTATCAAACGTGCTCTGTGTTCAGAATCCACATACCTCTCAGTGCAGTGCTCACTGCCCTCCACTTATGAAGAGCATCCCTAAACATCTGTGGTCCATATCCCTTCCCAGGAGAATCCTCCCATCCCTTGCCAACAACACGGGAAAAAATTCTTCGCCCATTCCTGAGGAACTGACGAATGCCTGTCATTCACAAGCAAGTAAATACATGTAACATGTGCACACCAAAAAAGAATCACACGTGCGGGTTACCGTAAAGGCATGCCTCCGATGGCCTGAAACCTGCACGACAAACGTAGCAGCTCAGTACCTTGGAGACGACCTCCAGTCACTTCTTTCTCTGCTTCGACTCCTATTCCTGCCATCTACTCCTCTGGGTGGGCTGGAGCTACGCCCATACCTGCCGCGAACATCTGGACCGCCAAAGCCACCTCCATACGGAGGAGGCCCTCCACCAAATCCTGGCCGAGGGCCCATGCCGGGACCACCAGCGCCAAATCCAGGCCCACCACCATATGGCGGGCGTCCTCTGTCGGGACCAGCTCCAAATCCTCCACGTCCGCCCATCCCTCCAAAGTCTCTGCCACCACGGCCACCTCCACCAAATCCTCGTCCACGGCCTCCTCCATACCGGCTTCGCTTGCTCCCAGAGTACCTGGTTTGCGCCATGCTGAGAAGCTCTGGAGGTGGAGACTGACCGCACTCTTGAAGGAGCTTCACCAGCTCTCGACCATGCTTGCCATCGTCATATCCCATGAAAGTGTAAGAGACGCCCTTTTCCCCCGCTCGGCCCGTACGACCAATTCTGTGCACATAGTCTTCGACGCCTCCAGTAGGGAAATCGTAGTTGATCACAGCCGCAACTTTGGGGATGTCTAAACCTCTTGCGGCCACATCAGTGGCCACCATCACCGGATTTCTGCCATTGCGAAAGTTTCGCAACACCCAATCTCGCTCATTCTGCGACTTGTCTCCGTGAATGGCAGTGGCTCTGTATTCCCTTCCTAGAGCATAGCTCAATTCGTCACACATGCGCTTTGTAGAACAGAATATGATGACCTTATCGCTAGGGCGCAATTGCCGTAGTATATCTTCCACGAGCCTCTCCTTCTCCGACTTGTGGCCAACGAAAAAGAACTTTTGGTCGATGTCTTTGTTTGCAGTGAGTTCAGAGGTACCGATGAAGATGTGAATGGTCTTGTTCACGACAAACTGTGCAGCAATGCGTCTCACCTCCTTGGGCCATGTTGCAGAGTAAAAGAGGGTTTGGCGATGAGGGGGGACCTGCGCCACGATGCGTTGTATTTGCGGTTCAAATCCCATGTCCAACATCCTATCTGCCTCGTCAAGAACCAAGTAGTCCACCTGGCTCAAATTTATTTGGCGCGACTCGATGAAATCGTTCAGGCGTCCAGGTGTGGCAATGACGATGTCCACTCCGTACCTAATGTCACGCAGCTGCGGGCCGCGGGATGCTCCCCCGTAGACACAGGTGTTTTTGATGCCAGACGAGCGTCCAAAACGGTCCGCTTCTTCCTTGATCTGCACGGCCAGTTCTCTAGTCGGTGCGAGGATAAGCATAGTGGGTCCCACACGAGGATCATTCTGCACCTTCCTGATGTGCATGATACCTGGGAACAAATACCCGCAAGTCTTACCACTCCCCGTCTTGGCGATGGCCACCACATCTCTACCTTGCAAGGCACATGCCCAGGATTGGGCTTGGATGGGGGTGGGTGCGGTGAATCCAGCTCTTCTCACATCGTCGATGATGTCATTTGGCAGTCCAGCGGCTTCGAAGGAGGTGTATGGATCCGGACATCCTTGTCCTTCGACCTTCATTTCGTGTTTCTTGCGATACGCTTCGCCTTCGTCGGTGCCACGAACGTTGGAGAAGTCCAGCTTCACTCCAGGCGCCGTGGGTGGCGCTTGGTTGCTCGGTGGCACGTACGCATCGTCGTATCCTCCGCCGTATCCGCCGTATCCGTTGTGTTCCTGCAGGTTCGGACGTCGGTCGTTTCTTCCTGTCAGTCCACGTTCGCGTGCTCCCATCTGGCTCCAGCGCCTCGTGTGCGTGGCCACCTACCCTTTCTTCGTACGACGGCGATCCTGGCGCAGGAGATGGCGGCGGCAACGTCGCGTCTTCTCCTGGTCGATCGTACGTGGTGACGTTCGACTGCGGATTCCAGTAGTACGTGTATCCGGTGTTGGGATCCAACAGCGCCACCCATGGCGACGGCAGCGTCGGATCGTCCTTCCGCTCCGGTGGCAGAGACATCTTGCCTTCCTGCTGCCCACGAAGAGACGTGTGGCACGTCTGCACGTCGTCCAGCAAGTGCACGTCGATGCAACTGCACGTGTGGTGGGAAGTCGTCCACACGCGATGCGAACGTCGGCACCACCACGACTTTGAAACGACGGGTCCGGAGGGCCGCCGCCGGACACGTGCCGCAGAGGGTCGTCGAAAATGGAGGGGAAAGAAGAGGCGAAAAGGCCAGGTCCTCTGCGGGGAACGGTGGAGAGTGCACGATCGGCGAGGACCATATGCGAAGAGGAAACGTCGGATAAAAATTTTTAATATCCTCTGCGGTGAATGCACGAGTTCGTTCGATGTCGAAGAGGCGAGCGGACCGCGTCCTTCCTCGGATCGTATCGATATCATTCGCCTCACCCTCCTTTCCTCGTCCCGACGAGGATCGCACCCTCAAGCCCCCACAGATCCTCTGCGTGGAAGGTGGCGGAGTCGTTCCCGGCCAGGCGAGGCGATCCTCGTCGGCACACGTCGTTTTTTCCAGAGATTGTCGGCGCGCACGACGCGTGGCGATGGCGTCTCGTCGCACGATGTCCGACGTCCATGGCGACGCCCAGGACGGACGTGTGCGTGGCAGAGGGCTGCGGAAGTACCGCAGCAGGAGCAGGAGCAGGAGCAGGAGCCGGTGCGTCGACGTGTGCTTGTTTGCATCGTGGCTGGTGCATCCGACGACGAATGGAGGTGGCTGACGACGTCTTCGTGACGTGTTCCTCTGCGGCGACGGCGTCGCACGCGCAGGTCTCCGTCACGTTCGCGGTCGAAAGCGAAGGTCCCTTCGCGAAGGACCGAGGAGGGGAGGTACGTGTCTCGTGCTGTGCGAAGTGGCGAGAGACCTTCCCGAACTGGCGATGGATGGGAGAGAGATGCGAGGACCGTGTTTGCTTACAGCGTGTCCACCAAAGCAGACGAAAGAGACCTGTACGAGTTCTTCTCGCAAGCTGGGAAAGTCGTGGACGTCAAACCCATCACCGATCGACACACCGGACGATCCAAAGGGATGGCCTACGTGGAATTTGAAACCGTGCAGGACATGGGCCGTGGATTGGCTCTGCACGGGACGCCACTCCGTGGACATCCCGTGCTGGTGAAGCCGTCGGAAGCGGAGAAAAACGTCGCCTGGGAAGGAGGAAGGCCGCCGCCGCACAGGCCCATGCCGATGCCCATGCCCATGGCCATGCCACCCCATGGAAGGCCACCCCCGCCTCACATGCCGCCCCCACCTTTGCAAGCCCACATGCCACCTAGACCCCCACCGCCGCCAACGCAACATGCACCGCACAGAGCACCAAACGTGGGAAAGTGTCGCGTGTTGGTGAACCACATTCCGACGCAGTGGAAAGAACAACAACTGATGGACCTCTTCCAACCCTTTGGGAACGTGTTGCATGCGGGAATCGATCGCGACAAAAAAACAGGAAAAAGCAATGGATGCGGAGACGTCCAATTCGCAAATATCGGAGACGCAGCTAAAGCCATTCAAAACTTGAATGGCAAAGACCTGGATGGCACGGTGATCCAAGTAAGGATGGGCGGGGTTTTACCCCCGCAGCCCCCATCTGCACAACCTGCACCAGCTGACAATCTTGACTTGGCTCTCGAAGGTACGCAAAACCACTGGACATCCCTGTGCGGTAGCCGGAAGGAGGATCCATAAAGCACGTATTACAGGACGCATGGGTTGCTATGCAATGGCTTACACTACATGAGATTTCTGACCGGCACGTAGATTTGATTTTGCATGGACAGCAAACCAATCGATCTTCGACTGACCTCTGTTCCATTTTTTTCTTGGCGTTGCAAACGTTCCACATTTTGCTTTTCTTGTTTAGGTAATTCGGGGATGAAACTCTCGCCTCAGGCCCGCTCAGCATTGATGACACGACTTGCCAGGGGGGATCCAACACTTGTGTCAGCACCAAAACCAACCCAAGATGTACAAAAGACAGAGCCCAGGAATACAAATAAACCGCCACTAGTGGACAACTCCAGCCAAGGTGTACTGGGGCCTTCTTCCCCAATTCCTACTCCTTGCTTGCTCCTCAAAAACATGTTTGACCCGGAATCCGAAGAATCGCCGGATTGGGATAAAGAAATTGAGGAGGATGTTCGCGAGGAATGCTCAAAGTTCGGGGAGGTTGAGCACATTCATTTGGACAAATGTAGCAAAGGTTTTGTGTACCTGAAGTTTTCAGAAGTGAATGAAGCAACCAGGGCTCAAGCTGTGCTTCATGGGAGATGGTTTGCAGGGCGTCAGATCTCTGCTGAGTACCAGGTACGGAAATATCTCGAGAACGTTTTGTTTCAAGCGCAGTGGGTTACGTTTTCTAGTTACTGACCAGCGTGCGTTTTAGTTCTTGAAAATGTACGACAAGCGCTTTCTCCAAGATGCAGCCTGTGAATAGTATGCAAGTTTTCTCATGTTTTACTGCAGATGCCCAAGTTATACATGTTCACTCCGTTGCAATCGCTTTTGAAGGCAAAGTCTATCTTCACTGATCCTTCTCATTTGAAATGGCCTTGCTCGAGGCATTCTTTTTTAGAGATGCGCTCATGCCTGGGAGCGTCTCACCTACAAGCTTAGAAAACATGCTCTCTTCATCTGCCAACAAAGCCGCTGGGGTGTCAAACTCTGCAATCTTACCTTGATCCATCACCAAGATCCGATCCGCATCAATGATTGTGTTCAAGCGATGTGCGATTACCAGCATGGTGCAGTCTGCAAATGCTTCTCGAATAGTCTTCTGAATGAGATTGTCTGTAGTAGAGTCGACATTACTGGTAGCCTCATCCAATACCAAAATCTTTGACTGCCTTAACAAGGCTCTTCCAAGGCATAGAAGTTGTCTTTGCCCGACGCTGAGATTTTGCCCAGACTCAGCAACTTCCATTTCAAGTCCCTTGCCGCTTGATGACACGAGAGAGTGCATGCTACACTTTCGCAACGCTTCCCATATTCTTTCGTCTGGATACTGGCTGAAGGGGTCAAGATTGCTGCGAATGCTCCCTGAGAATATGACAGGATCTTGAGGAACAAGTGACAGTCGCGAGCGCAGGTCGAAAAGCCCAATACTTTGGGAATCGATGCCATCGATAAGAACACCTCCATCACTTGGCTCCACAATCCGGTACAATGTCATCATCAGCGTAGATTTTCCACAACCAGTCCTTCCACAAACGCCAATTTTTTCCATGCCCTTCACTTCAAAACTGATACCCTTTATCACAGGGTCTAAATCTGGACGATACCTCACCCAAAGGTCCTTGACCTGAATGGCTCCAGAATGAGGCCATCCTGGTGGAGGACGGTTGCTCTCGATGATAGGAGGTGCCTCAGGCTCAATGGCTGAGTACTCAAGAACACGTTCAACACAGTTCATGCCTACTTCTAAATCTGTCACTTGACGCACCATCCAGGCCATCAAACCAGTCAGTGCAATGGCAGATGTGAGTGAAAACCCAGCCAATCCTGCTGCTTTTTCACTACCGCTTGAATGTGTGAACACGGTCATCAATGCAGCGCCAAGCACAACAGCAGCACCAAGCAATTCAAGCCTTACACTCAACCAGCGATTAACAGTCATTATGGGCCAATAGGCTCTGTTGGAGGCATCGAGCAGCCTGTTATTTTTAGACTTGAAGTCTGCCTGTTTTCGAAAAGCACGGATCGTGAATATCCCATTCAATGTCTCCGAGAAGAGCGAAAAAATTGGAGACCTCGAGATAGCATCCAACCTTTTCAATTCACGGCTTGTTCTAATGTAGTATTGCTGCACTCGAGTATACAGCCAATACAGAGGTACAATAGCGAATATCACCAGTGGCGTAACAAAGCATATTGAAATGACATTAGTGACGGATGTGATCACACAATTCAATGCCATATTGAGGGTTGGAGCTATCTGTAAGTCAACTGCTTCAGTATCATTGGTAAAGCGGTTTAGCAACCTTCCTGTTGGCTGAGAGTCAAAAAATGACATGCTTAAACGGCAGACCCTTGAAAGAAGGGAGTTTTGTAGGTTCTTTGCGGCATTAATGCTTCCATATACTAGTGTCAAAGCTCTGAAAAATGTGAATGCCAGCGCTGTTAAGGCCAGCAGCACATAAACCATAAGGTAGAATCTCACCACAGACCAAGTGTGATCCACCACCGTAGCTTCAGACCAGACTGCAAGCCAGTAATTCTGCAAAGCGAGTAGTCCCCTCTCGCAGAAGAAACCAACCATCAGTAGTGTAGGAAGAATAAAATACGGGCCCCATGCACGCAGATAACCAATGTAGACGCTCTTGCTTACACTTCCCTGGGCCCTTTCCTCCACTTTCACCAACTTGCCAGAGTCTTCCTTCTTGGGAGATGATGTGCCTTTTACCGTGTCTTGCGCAAATTCTGCCTCTTTTGCTTGCGTGATTAACTCCAGGCTATTCGGATCCTCGACGTACGGTGTGTCTAGACCATCAGCTTCCTCCTCCATGCTCTCCTCTTCCACCTGTACTGGCTCAATCTCGCCGTCTTCCTCTACATGGTCTTCCTCAGAGATTCCATCCAAGTTGAGGCCCATCTGCTTCATTTCCTTGTACGTGCCGTCAAACTCAATCTTACCATCTTTGAAGTAAACAATGCGATCAGCACTGCGCACATACTGAAGTTGATGCGTGACAACCACCCTTGCTGAATCCTTCAGTACACCACATATGCATTCCCTCCACAAGTGCTGTCCTACATGTGTGTCCACTGCAGACAGAGGGTCGTCCAGAAGGTATATGCCTGCCTGCGCATATGCCGCACGTGCAAGAGCAACCCTGTGACGTTGCCCTCCTGACAAGTTCACCCCCTTCTCCCCAATCTCCGTTGCGTCCCCCGCTGCTAGCACGCTGATATCAGACTCCAGGGCACATGCTTTGATGACTCTGTGGTAAAATCTCTCATCACAATCAAGACCCATGAGAATGTTCCCCTTTACAGTATCGTTTTGGATCCATGGATCTTGGGTAGTGTAGCCCACACTACCCTTTATCTGAACACTCCCATTCAATCTGTGAGTCTCCCCAAGTAGACTACATAGGAAGCTTGATTTTCCACTTCCCACTTCACCAACCACCACAACAAGTTCCCCTGCTTTCAGATGGAATGTAACATTCCTTAACACAGGGCTTGAATCCAAATCCCAGGAAAATGTACCGTCATTGATTGAAGCACAAATTCTGAGCGCACCATTAGTACCTGGTGGTGGCAGGAAAGTAGAGGATATTTCTTCAGCTTCAAGGTATTCTTGGACCCTTGCCAGCGATACTTTTGCTTGAATCAGTGACATAATTTGCTTTGGGAGCATCATGATGGGGAATCTGAGAAGGTTGAACAATGACAATGCTGTGAAAGCCACAGAGGAGGTCAATTCGTATCCCAAGGCTGCAAATACGATGAAAGACACCATCGAAACAAGAACAGGAATGACCATGAAGAGCAGGGTCTGAAACAAGTTGAGCAAAACGGTGGTCTTGATTTCCACCAGCTCTTGGCTTCTCAGCTGCGAGATCCTTGAAATGTACGGATCTTCCCATGCATAAAGTTTAATAGCTTTAATGCCCATGATAACTTCACTAACCATCTTTACCCTTGCATCTGTCTTTGTAATCAGCCTTTTTCTAGATGCTGATAATTTCTTTCCAAGAAAGGCATTCAGTGGGAACAGGCACAGCATAACCCCCAGTCCGGCCAGTGCAGGTATGAGCCTGATGACACGCACAAGCAGGAAGAAAGTGATCAAGATTTGAAAGGGACCAGACCAAATCATATGCACATACTGAGGCAGTTCCCACAGTTTTTGCGCATCATTGCTCTGCAGATTGATGATTGATCCGGTTCCGAATCTGTTTCTAGCTGTGTTGCTAATCTTAAGCGATTTATCGAAGATGGCGGATATGGTGCCAATTTTCACGTGCATTCCTATTCTGTAGAGTATGTGGAAGTACCAATTGACTGACAGCGTTTGTATGGCCGCAGTGAAGAACAGTGAAAGTGCCAGGAGGTATCCTTTCCATCGATTGGAATAAGGCTTGGAGAGGAAGTCCAGGATGAGGTTGAGTAGCACAGGCCCTGTGAATTGAGCACAATCCTGCAACAACTTCAAGATTCCTGATAGAAAGAACGGCCTCCCATGTGCTCGTTTGTAGGCCCAGAAGAGCCACCAGTTTCCTCGACCATCCATTTTGGCCTGTTCCAAGCACCTAGCGAATCGTTTCGATTCGACGTGTGCAGCGTCTCCTTGTGCAGTGGGCCACAGATCTTCTGGTTCGAGATGTTTTGCGTATCCGAGCTTCATGAGTCCTGAAGCATAGAAGAAGAATCGTCTGGACCAGAACGATGCGTTCTCTTCTGGCGCATTTGTTTCGCTTGGACCGGTGCTGCTGCTGCTTGCTCCGTCCTTTCCCACTCCACTATCCATGTGTTCGCCTTCTGGAACGCGTTGGAATCCGCTTCGACCGCGCATCCATCCTCGAAATTGTTCTGGCCATGTCCGACGTTGCGACTCCACTTCCATCGTCGCCGGTGCGCGCCAGGACGACGTGCAGTTGCACGCCCACTCGGACCAGTTGCACCCTTCCACCGGGAGGCGTGGCCGTCGGAGAACCGTCCGGAGGACAGGGAGCGGTCGGAGGAGGGGGGGAAGATGGGAAAGGGTGCAACTGCAGCTGGATGGGTGTGGATGCCATCTCGGCACAAAGACGAGGACGAGCGTCGGCAGATGGACGTGCTTCCTCGTCACCTACGATCACGTCGGGTGATGCGAGGCGCGTGGGCGTGGACCAGCGTTCCAGCACGTCCAAGGTCCTCCTTCGACGACGAATTGGCCGCTGTTCTCGCGGTGCGACGGACGGAACGGGTACGGAACGCGCGCGTGGCTTTCGCATCGAATTTTTCGAGGACGTTCCTCTCTCCTTCCCTCCCGCGATCCATCGAAAAAGCGACGGAAAATCCACACATATTCGCGTTTTTCGATCGTCTCCTGCGACAGAGAAGAAACTCCCATCTCGAGACCCTTCCTTCCCTTTTCCTCCGATGGGATCCCGCCCGTCCTTCTGTCGCTCGAATAGTTCTTCTCAGTGGTTTTGGGTGAGAGAGATAGTTAATATATAACCAGCAATTCACTACCTAGTATTACAGTTCCACTCACGATCCAGTGAGTTCACAAACCAGGTTCCAAGTT
>JBBULP010000526.1:0-82819 GCA_038048775.1 Picocystis salinarum | reverse complement strand
TTGCGATCGGGTTTCCCTCCCTCTTCGCTTGGGTTGGGTTCGAAAGAGGGTGTATCTTCGAAATGGGGTGTGAAACCAGGGGGGGTCGAGTTTCAGCCTTCGGTGGGGTCATTTTTCAGTCGCTTCCCCCCTCTCCCTCTCCATCCCTCTCCCCTCCTCTCTGTCAATCCCTCTCCCTCTCAATCCCTCTCGATCCCTCTCCCTGTTCATCTCTCTCAATCCCTCTCTCTGTCAATCCCTCTCCCAGACCCTCTCCCTCTCCATCTCTCTCCCAGACCCTCTCCCTGTTCATCTCTCTCAATCCCTCTCTCTGTCAATCCCTCTCCCAGACCCTGTCCATCTCCATCTCTCTCCCAGACCCTGTCCATCTCCATCTCTCTCCCAGACCCTGTCCATCTCCATCTCTCTCCCAGACCCTCTCCCTTTCAATCCCTCTCAATCCCTCCCTCTCCATCTCTCTCTCAATCCCTCTCCATCTCTCTCGATCCCTCTCCATCTCTCTCGATCCCTCTCCCACTCCCAGACCCTCTCTGTCCATCCTTGTGAGTGGTCTGTTGGGACGGTGTGTGGCCGTGGTTGGTGGCGCATCGTCAGGCGCACCGTCCGACACGCACCTGCACGTGTCGCACGCGAAGCAGGTGGAAAGGGAACCACGTCGAAGCCATGACGCTGCCGTGGAAGAAACTGATGGGAAAAACAAAAGTGCCGAACGTCACCGACGTCAAAGCAGCCGTGGGTTGGAGTGCCACGGCGGGAATCGGAGCACTCTACTTCATCCAGGTGCGTCACCACCACGAACGAAACGATGCGATACGTGGCGAAGGCATGCGTGGATGCGGCTGACGCACCACGCAATGCGATGGCACGTGGAACCAAGCCGTGGTCCTTCCTGCGCAACTTGGCCTTCGGAGAAGAAGACAAGTGAACACGAGGGTTGGCGCAACGCTGCAAGAAGAAAGCCGTGCGGAGGAATAACGTCCGACAGAAACCAAACGTCACGTGCACGTGCAATCGAAAGCACAGGTAACGAACGTTCCATTCCGTTCGCACGTCCAAGACGACGTCGCCGACGACCCTCCCAACGCACGTCGCGAACCACGTTCCGACGTCGACTTGAACCGCAACGTTCGTGCCACGCGACGAGCAACGGCACGTGCGCGACACGACAACGTCGTAGGAACTCCTCCCGCCATCGCGAATTGCACGCTGGAACGCCGCGGTGGTGCGTCTCCTGGACGGCTTCTCCCTCGGCGTCGAGACGCGGACGATGTCACGGACCACGCGAACGTGCGGTGTGCACGTCGTAGCTCGATCGCACTTTCCCGGCGATCCGCTTCGCAGACGAAACGCACCGAGAAACGACCGATGGACGCGAATCCACGTGGAAGCGTTCCACCACGTGCATTCGACACTGGAACGAACGCGAGAAGGATGGACATCGACGCCAGAACCTGTGCCAATCCGTCGCACTCGTGGATGTGTTGTGGAATGCTGCAGCGCAGGCACTGCAACTGAAACTCTTCCACGCTGCGGAAACTGCTCCATGGAACGAACAAACCGACTGGGACGAAAACAAGCCATTGGAACAAGAGAGTGGCGCTCCGTACTTTTATTTCGAACACTTGATCGGCCAGTTCTGCACAGAGACACCCGACGCCTCCCACGTACTTCGGAGAAAGGACCAGCGAACTGAGATTCCTAACGCTGGCGAAATAAGACACGACTCAAGGCACTGCCTAGATCGTTCGCGACTGTATCCAAGCCTTCTTCCCCCACTTCGGTCATTGCCTTCCTCCTCTCTCGCCACCAAAGCTGAGTTGAAGAACGTCTTCTTCCTGACTCTTTTTTCCTTGTGGTGTAGCCCAAGTCATCCAGTTGAGCTTCTGTGAATCCGCCAACCTTGGATGTACCACTCTTAGCCATGTTGTCAAACAAGAATTGTCCCATCTCAGATTCCAAGCTTTGGGAGGCAAGTTCGTCCACAGACCCCAACAGCTGGTCAACCTTTTCAACAAGTAGACTCGGCTCCTTCGCCTTGTCTTCAGCGAAGAAATCCGACTTGAGACACTTGGCTACGCTGATACGCTTCCTTGGTTTCCTTTCCATCATTTGCTTCAACAACTTCCATCCTGATTGCTCATCAAGATCCAGCACTTCGAAACCAGGCGCAATCTGTCGCCCTCCACGCAGCATTGACTTCTTGCGCCAAGCCTCCAAGTCATAATCCAAGCTTTTCAGCTGTCTGTTGAATGAAATCAGGTTCCCATCCGTTTTCACAAAAGGGAAACACATCTGAAAGAAAATCGCTCCCACCGAATACATATCGAATCGATCTGGCAGATTTAAGGTCCAAAGAACTGGTGACAAAAAGGCCGCGACCGGGGCAGGAGGAGCCACTGGGGTCTGGGTGCTCATGATGAATTTTTCAGGAGCAGCGTACCTAGGATCCAGAAGAAACTCTCTTGGTATATAATTGATCCCCACACGAAGATCAGCTGCCGCACCCAAGTCAATCAACTTCACTTCACCCTCTTCTGTCACTATCAAGTTTTGTGGCTTGATGTCGCGATGAACAATGCCAATCGCGTGGAGCCTTGCTACAGCTTCCAAGATCTTCTTGAGAACTGCTTTGATAGTTTCTAAACGGCGTTCGGGACCTCTTGGAAGATCCAGTTCCTCCCCAAACATTCTCTCTTCCAGGTTGTAGGGGAAATCTTTCTTTGCAATGAAGTCCGCAAGAGTCTGATCCCCTTCATACTTCCAGACCAGCCATACTTCTCTCGACCCACTTTGCCCGAAAACGCTGCGTTTGCTCTTCCTCGAGTTCGGCAGCACTTCGAAGGAATCATAAAATTGCGCGCAGGTTCCAGGTATTGCCCTCTCCACACGTTCGTTCATCCAAGTTTCTGCTTCCCCGAACTCCTTGGCCTTCTTCACAACCACACGCTCCCCATCTGTCTTTCCTCTTCCCACCGTGGCTTCATACACCTCTCCGAATGCACCAGTTCCGATCCTTTTGCCTATTTTCAAATCCGAAGGTCTGAGTTTTTGACTTCTCATCCGGCTCCAAGGTGCAATCAAGTAGTAGTCCACTGCACCTACCAGCACACCTGGTTTGGCTTGGAGGTAGGCGAGCATGGCCAGCGCGAATGCGATGGCTTGTGGCGAGATTCCTTGCGTCTCCCTGCGCAGCACGGGATCGAGGGAGCTCCGGTACACTTGATCTCCGCAGTTCTGCACCGTGCAAGGCAGTCCTATGCCCGTGGCCATGGGCATGTGGTGCACGCCAGATTGGACCAGCACGTCCGCAGACTTCCACGCCTCGTGCATCGCTTCTCCGACCGCGTGGGGGTCGGCACGCACCACCGTCCGACCACGTGCTACCTTGCACGCCTTCTTTCGTCCTCCTACGTCGCCATGTATGAGGCTGGTGCGTGGTAAAAGCCGCGGTGTCACGGCCATCGTGCTCTCCATCGACTCGATGAGACCGTGCTGTTCGGATCGAATCGATCCTTGTACCAGTCGAGGCGGAGGGGCGGCTGAAACCCTCCCCACCACCTATGAAATTTGACCGACGAAGGGGGGGGAATACCAGAAAGACCACCTCAGCGGGTACGGCAGAATTGGGAAGAAAGGGAAGGAAGATCTTGGATGAAAACGTCAATCTATCTGCGATGCACGAAGAGGAGGTGCTGCCGTTCCTCTCCAGCATCCGAACAATCGAGCGGAACAGTTGAAGAACATTTCCTTTCGAATCGGCGTAGAAAAGACACGACCCGAAGGAAAGCGTCTCGGAAAATCGACAGGGCCGCAATCCATCCACAACCGATTCCAAAAGCGGTTATGACCGACAACGGGTCGTCCTGGACTGTTGTCGTCGGACCGCAATGAGACGATTGACATGCGGACGCTCGTGCCTTGCCCATGTTCAACTCCGCTTCGACGAAGCACGACGGAGGGAAACTTGCAAGCATCTCCAACCAGGGTTTTTGAACAGTCCACACTTCATTCTAGCAATTAGTCGCCATCTTCACCTTTCTCGAGAGCGCTTATCCTAGAACATTTGCACTCAAGATGTTAACAACATTGTTGCATCGTTTAAGTCCTAATGAGGAAAGCGCACCTATTCTCCGTTCCATGTATCACCATCGACGTAGGCGATCATAAAGGAAAACGTTTCTCTTCGGTCAACGGCCAGATATTGCACCAAAGTGGGGCCGCAAAGTTCATCACAAGTCCCATGTACGAATTTTTGAGTCCTTGTCTCGCTGAGAAGGAAAATCGGGAGGAGAAAGCATGGTCACGCGTACACGTACTCCTCGGTTCAAGCGAGCTTTGCATTATTCTTTCGCACGGGGCCTTATGAGAATAATCGTTCTTGCAAAGTATACCCGCCAATGAGTGCCCCATTTTGCATGCTCGCGAGAACCGTTGGTTCATGCTCCAACAAAATGAGGAGTACCACCCGGCCCTGCCGTGACGTGCGGATTCGGAAACTCTCTACAAGTACACTATCTTGGCAGAAGTCAATGGAAGTAGCAACAAATTTACCTACCAAAGTGCGAGGCACTCTCATATCAGGTGAGTGCTTGCAACCATACCTTGAAGAATTACATCGTTTGCCCCGTGGTGACTTCGCTTTGTATCTTTGATTAAAGAGAGTTCACCATGCCAACCGTATGGAGAAGTGTGGTGACAATGCATAGACATGTATGTGACTAGATATTTCCGTTCCCATAACCAACGCTTCCAATCACGGGAGTGTGATAGGTCCAAGCTTCGAATGAATTGTAATTATGTGAGTATCATGTGCATCGGAAGCAGTCAACAATTCTATCATAGCTCAAAACTCTACGAAATAGAAACCTCACCTCCCCACTAGCAAAGTGGGACCGCCAACTTAGATAAGAGGGTGCACCACTTCTATGTGGTGATAGGTGGATGGATTGCAAACGGCTTTGCAACGACGAGTGAAGGTTTCACCAACGGGACAGCCAAAACACCACAAAGAATTTCCTGGATCACTTGCTTGGTGCTGACATTAGGTAGGTGTGGATGTAACGAAGTATAGCATCTTGGTGGAATCAGCAAGTAGAGTGAAGGAAATTTTTGGCTGCTTGCTTTTAGAAAGCAAGGTGTGATTCCAATGAGTTACAATCAAATGCTGTGCCGGCTGCCCATTACCAGCCACTCAGCCATTGACAGTATGAAGACCGCATCACAGCATTATTATTCAAATTCAGCATAGACTTCCTACACAAGTTTTGAAGCAAGTACAGGAGATCAACACTTGAAAACTATGCTCCAGATGATCTTGGCGGGGTAGCTTCCAATGAAGTCCACCGGAATCAACAATACAAAGTTGCAGTAAGTCCTTTCGCACACACTGCAAAATCATTTGGCCAAGACCAGAGGTGGCATTATGCTACCGACTGGCAGCAACCTCCAAAGCCAAGGGATTTGCCCAGAACACAGAGTCGTTCTCAAAAGGAGCATCGGGGGCGAAGCCCCCAGCAACATTCAGTATTTTTCTAAGTTGCTCCAGAGAGGATGCAGGAACTGTCAATGTGATGTCCTTGTCAGGCTCAAGGACTTCCCCAGCCTCCTTGTCATAGTATGCCTTCTGCTGAAGTTCCCTTTCCTCTTCTTCGATTTGGAACAAAGCAGATGCCTCTTTAGGAGGAAGACTTTTCAAAAACCAAGGAGAGTTCAGGATATCATCGATGGTCATGCGTTTGGAAGGATCAAGTTGGAGCATGCCCATCAGCAAAGCTTTGCATTCCTTTGTAAAGTCAGCCCTGTCTAGTCCTAGTATCTCCTCGTACATGTATGCGGCACCCTGGTACCGAGCCATCCTTGCCATGTTCTTGGTGATAGTTTTGAGTTCGGTGCCAAGGCCACTCTTGGACTCAAACGGTTCTCTACCGCAAAGCATGGTGTACAGCAGTACACCAGAGCTCCATACATCTGCCTCTTCAGGATTGTAACCTTCAAGCTTCACCATATCTTCTTCGAGGATCTCAGGAGCGACATAGTCCACTGTGCCTAGTACAGTGTAAGCGTTCCTCTCCTCATTGTCTTCCCATCCCTTGCTCATTCCAAAGTCGCAAATCTTTATGCGCGGAGGTATTCTGCTATCTATGAGCGTATTTTCGAGCTTGAGGTCCCTGTGTGCCACCTGGTGCCGGTGACAGAAGCTTACAGCTGATATGAACTGCTTGAAAAAGTACCTGGCTTGGTCCTCGGAGAGGAACACATCCACACCTTCGTTGTTGCCACGTCCATAGTTGGTGTGCCCAATTTTGTGATCTGTATCAGGGCTGTAGAGCTTGATGTAGTCGTTCAACCGGCCTCCCGCAGCATACTCCAACACGATGGCGAGATATTTCTGGGTCAGGACAACGAAGTACAGCTGCACGATATTGACGTGATGCAGCGCACTCTGGATGCTGATTTCCCGGAAGAGTCGGCTTTCCGAGAGATCGTATCCACAGGGCAAGATTTTCACCGCCACTTCTAGCCCAGCGAACGCTCTGAGGACCGGTTGTTCTTCGAGGACGGCTGGATCGTCGGAAATTCGCATGAGGTACGTTTCTGCTTCCCTTCCTTTTCCGATGAGCCTGATGTTGGTGAGATACGGATCCAATCCGAACGTCCCAATGGGAGGGTCTTCTTCTTCCGCTCCTCGTCGAGTTTCCTCTTCGTCACGGTCCAAGAACGTGTTGATTCTCGACGGATCCACTCCTTCCTGGAACATCTGCGCCGATTCTTCCTCCCTCACGCTCGGTTTCGAGCTGCACAAACCCATGGCGGAGGCGGTGCGCCTCCAGCAACGCGCGACGGCGTGTCCGCACCGACGGCGCGGTCCGAACCAGTTACACCCTCCTCTCGGCTGCGTGATCACACCCTTTCCTCTCCCCCAAGGGTCGCCCCCCCGGGCCATGCCCCAGGTCTTCCTGGCGATCCCCCTCGTCGAAGACCGAGATCCGGGGTGTGACTGCCGATGGGGTGCAACTGCCATTGGAGGGAAGGAAGGTTAACTCGGGTGAAAACAATCCGTCGTCGAAGCATCCTGGTGATGTGGAACCATGATGCACGTCCAGGTGAGGCCAAGGAAGGGACCACGTTGTGGCCGACGAGAACCGCACATCCGACGTGGTGGATCTTGTGGCATGCCATGCTCGGAAACACGAGTCCAGTATGGGCGCATCGACGCCCATAGGGTCGCAGTGGGGGTGCATCCATGCAAAGGGATCCGGTTTCTGCTTCAACTAGGTGGTATTTCGAAGCACGCATGGGAAGAGGAGGATCGTCCATTTTGCAACGAACAAGGGATCTCGATTGCGTGCACGATTGCTCTTAGTATGTCCGCGAGGATCAAAGCCATCCTCACAATCCACTTCACAACTACGCATGCGTCAATGATATTGAACTACGGCCAAGCTAAGAAGCGTGCGCTATCGACAAACTTGCTTACAAACATATGACGATTCAAAAGATGCTCCGAGATAATTTCGATTTCTTCCGAAGCCAAACCTTTTGTTGACATAACACACTTAAATCTTTCGCATTGATATTGACCAAAATTTTGAGACATATTACGAAGAGACCATGCACGCAGTGACGAGTGGGGGAGAAAAAACACGAATAGCACTCGAAAGCAATCCGGTGCCAAGTTGCATTCAACCGGCCATGGTGACTCTTGATTGAATTCGTTCGAGGTACTCACACGAACATGGTAGTGTGAGGGAGCGACTTTTGCAATGCAATCTACTTCACCAAGTGAAGTCGATTCACTTCACCGGTCCACGCCTATTATGACGTAGCCAAGGAGTGCAAGGAAAGAAGGAACGTCTCGCACGAGACGAGGAAAGGTGTTGATTGCAACGCGAAGGTTGAAACGAGGACGTGGACACGCCTCGACGGGACGATTGTTGCTCCATGTGGGCAATTGCGATGAAAGTTGCAAAGGATACAAGGCGTCGCAAACAAGACCGTGCAAGAGAGCGAAGGAGAGTAAACTTGCGTGTAAGAGAGGAAGAAGGAAAGGGAATGCGCGTGCTTGTGAGATTGTGCATGGACAAAGGCGAAGGGGGAAAGGCGAAAGAGAGATTGAATGGGAAAGAATGCAAAAACAGAATGCCATTGCGAGATTGATGCTACGGTTGTACTCGTGGAAGTGACAACAATATTGCTTTGGTGAGTCAATAAAGAGCATTGCTTTGGTGAAAGAGAGAGAGTTGACGTGGAAGCGATGGACGAGGAGGAAGGCGACGACGACGGCGGCCATCGCGACGTTTCCATCGTGACGTTGGCGGACTGCGAAGGTCTTGCCGTAGCGCCACAACGCAGCCAATCCATCGCATGGTCGGACGATCACCTCGTCGCGGCTGCAGTTGGACACGAAGTGGTTCTCCTGGTACGTCCGGATGCACGTGCACGAACCTTCCAACGTGATGGCGAAGCGCTGACCTCGAATTCGCGGATGCAAAGAGCGCGTGCTGGCCGCAAGGACCGAGAGCACACGTCGTGCACGAACCCACAGGTCCCTTTCACCTCGGCGGACAATTGAAACCCGAAGAAACACGTGCAGAAGCCGTGGTCGACGCATGGAAGAGGCGTGTGGAAGTCGGACGAGAAGGAAAGAGGACGAGGAAAGACAAAGGTGAAAACGATAGCACGGGAAAGAAATCGCAAGAGAACGAAAACGATGGAAAGCAGACAAATCGAAGACGAAAAGCGACGAAGAGGAACGAGGTGGAAGTAGAAGAAGAACCAGGATCACAAATCACCAGGGAGTGTGCGGAACCTGTGAACACACCGCAAGTTGCTGCATTGTCCTGGTCGCCACTGGGGATGTCCAACACCGGTAGTTGCCTACTTGGAACATGCACAAGCGATCATGCCGCACGTATCTTTCAACCGTCTCAAGGAAGCACGAGACGTTGGCAGCAAGTAGAGGATCTCACCAGGAGACTTGAAGAGTCCCTCAAAGATCAAAACTGGGCTCCCTGCGTAGAAACAAGACACTGCATGCACCAGGGGAAATCCAGGTCAGGAGAGGGCGGTGGGCTTGAGACCAAGGCACCGCAATGCACCCGCTTGTTGCCCGATGCACTTGCACCGAATCCGCCGCTGGAGTCTCATCCATTCCAAGTAGATGACAAGGTGGAAGTTCTTCATCGCAATATGGGGGAGCTTTCCAGCTGGCTAGTGGGGGAAGTTACTGATTGCACGGCTGGAAGGGTCCGTGTGCAATTTGAAACAGCAACTGGCAACGGAAAGAAGAAAGAGAAGCGCCTTGAATGGTTTTCCTGCAGCAATGAAGTAGTGCATAATCCAAAACTACAAATTCCCGTGGGTGCTAATTTGTTGGTAAGGCCTTGTCCTCCCATCAAAGAAGTGACTTGTTTGGACAGTGGTGCAATAGTTGATGTGAACTGCAGCAATTCATGGTGTACTGGTACTATTCTTGATGCCAAAAGGGACTCGCACGTCAAAGTTCTTGTACGTGGGAGCGATGAAACGGTGGTTGTCAGCCGTAAAGCCCTGAGGTGTACATACCTATGGGGAAGAAATGGCTGGGTGAACGTGACAGAAACCTTGTTTTCTGACGTTGATTGTGCTTCTCCAAGAGTGCGAGGTGGTCTCTCTGAAGTTGCTTTGCCTAAAATGCCCCTTGGAAATGTTGACTGTGCAACCATGGGATCGTTTTGTTCAAGTCTCATTGTGGCATGCATAGAAGACATTCGAAGCCCACCATCAGCGGAGGAGGTGAGAAGTTGGGATGATACTACTGGTAGTGATGCATTCAGGAAGGTTATGCAACTGGTTCGCAACACTTTTGGACAAGTTTTGGATGCTGCCGGTATTGAAGTCGAATGGATTGTTGATGCTGTGTTGGAGGGATTGGCTGGATGCACTTGGCCAAAAGAAAAGACGAGCATTCATGAAGCAGGTCAGTGTTTTACTTCCTGTGGCTGGGACCAATCCCTTCAATCAAGCAAGAAGTCCGAAAAGGGTGGATCTGAACCATACAATGAGTGTATTGCTCAATTGGTCGATAACTATCAACTAGATCTTTCTTGTGCAAAAGCTTTTAAGAAGTCGTGTGTTGACTGCCTTGTGGGGAACTTTGCATACATGCGTAGAAGTGTGCCGAAAGTTGAGCTCCCAACCTACACTCGTGGCAAGCATCTGACTGGTCCCGATGTCGAACTATTCAATCGTCTCAAGGACGATTTCATTGCTAAGCACACCGACAACTTGCTTCGGTTCGAGTTGGATGAGAAAGAATTGACAAAATTGGCCAAGGTAGCAATACGGCAGAATGTTATTGGCGCAGATGCACTTCTTGGGTCAGTGCAAAACTTGCAGCCTCCAAGAAGTGTAAGGCATGCAACTGGAATAAAAACAAGGCTGTCATGTAAGTCCTCTTCGGGAAAAGGAGTACATAAAAGTATGTTTCAAGGCCCTGAAAGAAGTTCCCAGGTGGACCTCTCTACGTTGTCCAAAGCACGCAAATCTCTGCCAGCAGCTTTTGCTCGGCGCTTCTGGGAACTACGCTCCAGCATACCTGTCGATTCTTTGCCACAATATAAACCTGGCAAGCACTTGTATGGTATTGATGCAGCCTTGACCGAGAAAGTTCTTCAAGAAATGATAAAAGCTTATGGTTCCCAACTTTCAACTATTGGCTTTCATCCAAAGGAAATTCTCAGACTCTCCAAAGTTCTTATCAGACAGTGCATCATAAGGGGCAAGACCACAAGTTGCACCACAGATCAAGAGTTGCCGAGCAGTGGGTGCACTTCAAAGCTTTCAGATGAAGGCGATACAAGCCCTACTACTGTGAAGAAGAAGCAAGACAGAAATAAAAAATCTCAACCCAGTGGAAAGTTCGGGGATTGGACAAGAATGGAGCGGTGGATGGCTGGAATTGGCGGGCCTTTCCTCAACAGTGCCGATCATATGGCGCGTCAGAATTGGCTGTCAATTCTGACCATGTCTTGGTCACCGATGCAGGTCGACAAAAGTCAGAGCAATCTCGTATATTCCTTTCTAGCGCTTGGTTCAAAGGCTGGAGTCATAACGATATGGAAGATTACAGGGCCTAAAACCTTCTCGCTGGAGTCCACTTTACCTCTCCAACAATGCGACCTGGTAGGATACATTCACATGAATGACTCTTGGATCACCACACTGGAATGGGTCATGATCTGTCTGAGTGGGAAAACCGTGCTGGTTCTTACTGCAGGTAGTGCAAATGGTAGTCTTTCTGTCTTCACAATGCTAGACAAACCACAGAATCCCAGTGCAGTATCTTTGCAACCCCTTTCACCTGTTACAACCACCTTGAGTTACCCTGATCACCTTCACATCCTGTGCACTTCCATACATGTCTTTAGGAAAGAAGTGAAGATAGCTGTTGCAAAAGCACCAAAATGTATATATGTTTATAGTGGTTGCATGAATGAAACCACCCACCGCATGGACACTAGTTGCACGCACATAGTTGAAAGCAATAACAGTTCTCTAGTTACGCAAATGAAATGGCTTCCACGAGCAGAAGGGTTGTTTTTGGTTGCCAGTTTTCAAAATGCTGAAGTCAAGATCTGGGAGATGGAAAGTTGGGGCTTCTCAGAACTTGGTACAGTTCAGAAACGAGGTCTTACTAAAGAGGAATCAGAGAGAAGAAGGGTGCTCTCCTTTGAGGCACAAGAGACGGACGAAGATTTGCAAGTACTATATGTACCAGACACTGGATCATATGGAATTGCCTTTTCACCCTGCTTTTGCTATTTTGGTGTCATGTATGCCAAATCGATGAGAAATCTGAATCTTCAACAGTACGAACGTTTGGAGAAAGGCAATGTTTCTTTTTTCAAGCTGTGGCAATCAGAAAAAGCAAGCAATAGACATATGCGCATGTTTGGAGTGGAGGATCCTCGTCAGTTTGCCAAAGACATCGTCTTTCGCCTTGTCGAAGAGTTGCATAGGCCCAGTTTATGGGAAGCAAAGGAGTTGCTCTTGCAAATTGGAGATGCCGATCTTGTTGGTGAATTGGTGACAAAGCTGGAATCTCAGTTCCTAGAGTTTGGAGAACCCTTGGGCCAAGGCACCCTTGATGAGAGACCATGGAGATTGCTTCAAGTGGCAACTTTTCTTAGAAGACTTGTGCCCCAGATTGTTCCAAAGGATGATCACGAAGTGACAAGTATCTTTCTGATGGACAACAGTAGCATGTTGAGTCAGAACGAGGAGCTCTTGGTCCAGAAGCACATTCTTGCTCAATACAGGACGATGCCCATCGACGAAGAGAATCGAATCGAACTGCTTTTGATGGCAGACTGGGTCTTCTCGCATGCTCCCTCTGTATGTGCTGAAGTGATGGATGCGGCTGGAAGCATCTACCAAACGTATGGACTTGAGACGCCCCTCAAGCCTACAAACATCGCTCCTAGGGAGCAGTGCCCAATGTGTGGCAGTGCTTGGGTAGGTATGAAAAAATTTGACTATGGATATTGTCCTGTTTGCTGTATTCCGCAGGATGAGTTGGAAGTGACAGGGACGCATGGGGCAGGTGGTGAGATGTTGAGCCTACCCCGCTGTATGTTTTACTTCAAACTATGCACAGCATTATCGCTCTGGGAATGCCCTTGTTGTCAACGATATGCGCAGGTGCTCCCCTCTTCTGAGTACTACGAAGAATGGGCGCACGGACACTTGAACTTTCCCGCGTGCATCTACTGCGGTGTAGGTCTTCGAGCTCTCACCATGGGAAATTCAGTCCTGCAGCCTGGCTATTGATGAACGATGCTTCTTCTACTCAATATCTCGGCATTGTTGGGAGACGGCAATGTTCTCCACAAGGCAGAGGCCCTGTTCACGTCAGTTGAGTTGAATCCGCGATATTTGGCATGTAATCCAACCGGACCCATCCTCGTGCATGCCACCATCCCACCCCGATGCTTTCAAAGGGCCTGTTGAGCCCACCATTTGGCCAACAGCATCCGTTCCATTCGTGCTCCTTCACTTCTGCTCGGCTTGCACTCTTTGGTGCCTCATGGTGTGCATGAAATGCTTGTTATCTTGTCTGTCAAGCATCGTCTCTGGAACCAACTCGAGAGTGCTGCAACGACGATCGCTTGGACCTCTGGATATCCCTGCCCCGCCGAGGATCGCACACTTCGACAGGGAGAGAGAGGGTCGATAGGGGTACCTCGTCGGCACATGGTCCAAAATCGAAGGAGAAGACCTGGGCCTTCGCATGGCGTGTCGCGACAATCCGACGTGTGCGCGCGCGTGCAACACGTGCGCAAGAGCCATGGAACCGAAAGGGAACGACGAGATGGATGGAGAACCGTCCGAGAACACGTCCGAAGGCGTGTCCTCGCTTCAGGAAGCGATCCAAACCATGGTAGATCGGCTGCAAGCGGCCAGGAAAGACGCATCCAAGTTCGAACGTGGGATGGACACCGCAGGTGTGAGGCTGCGAGCTCAACTGAACACGACCTCGAAAGACTGCAGCAAACTACGAAAGGCCGTCCAAGACATCCGAAAGAAGAGAAAGAATGCCAAAGCTGTTGATGAAGGCACGCCTTGAGCTGGTTTTTTTGTACTAGGAATAAACACCGCGCTGGGAAAACCACGAAGTTGTTCGAGGCCGTGGGAGAAAGGAAGGTTTCAAGCGGCCATGCAGAGTGTATGGACCATTGAGAGGCATTTGATATTTGGACGAATCGCGTAGGCGCAACCGTGGTGGAGGAGAGGGTTTGCAGGGCACTCTTGTCTTCAACTTGATGGCTCTGCAATGTGCTCGCCAAGGACAAAACCTGCCAAACAACGTCCATCGAGACCCCAGATGCTGGAAGTCCAAGATTTTTTCGTAATAAAGTTTCGGTTGCACGCAAACAAATGCTCTACCTGTTCCTCGACAACACGTGCAACCTCTGCAAGGCAGGGGAATAAGTAAATGTGCAACTTGCTGTCAGAATGTGAGAGGGTTTTTCATACACAGTCTGAATCGTCAAATACCTAGCACACTCGTTCTTGTTAGGTCTTCTTCCACCAGACATCTGCTGTGTATCTACTACAAGGTAAGTTCTTGACTGAAAACATACGCAGGAGGAAATCGGCAGTTGACGGATCAGGAAAGAGATACAAAAGCCCACAAAATCCTGATAAAGCAACTTTCGTGAAGAGGCATGCTTTGGTTGTGGCCGTGTGTGGTGCAAGTTTGGTCCGTATTTGCCAAACAGCAATGAGATTGAAAGCAAGGTTAGAGAGAAGAGAATGAAGCGACAAAATAGATCCCGAGCATGTGGCATCCACCCAGGAGAAGTGCTTCATGGAATTTGTTGAAAGGTAAGGAGTGCCTGACCCTCTGTGGAAGAAGATCTATTCATTCTCCTCGGGCTTTCCTGCGTAGCTCCAAATGAACTGCACTCAGCTGTTACATTGACTTTGTAACATTTCCCATCACACCAAAGCATGACACATACGAATGGGTATCGTGCCTCTGGCACCAGTCTGTACATAAACTCCGTTTCTCTAGTCTCAACAAAGAATTGAGTTCTCTTTAAGCCACACTAAGCTCGATGTAGCAAATCAGTGATGCCTCTTCAGAAGCTGTTCAAGGTTCATCACAAGTCGATTGATCTTCGTCAGAAAAATCAGCCCTTTTATCCTTACAAATCGTGTTTCTCTGAGGTGGTGACTGGCAGATGGCAATAGCATGTGTTGTCTAGAGCAACATAGGCATCGCTGGCCTGGCAGTTCCAGGACCAGGCAGCTTGTGCCCAGCTGAGTGCACAGCACCATGCAAGCCATGAATTTTGTCTAGTCCTACGCATTGATGCAACACAAGACAAGTGCTATAGAAAAGGCCTGCTAACTTGTGTTGCTTCTTTATTGAAGAAGGACACTTTGAAAAATGTGGTCGTCTCTCAATCGCTCCTGGTCATACCACCGTGGCCATCTCAGTCTTCCTCTGACTCCTCGCTATCTTCAAAGTACTCAACAACTCTGTGGTTTTGATTGGGCACCAATGGCGGCAAATTGGCGTCTTCGTCACTATCCCTGCAATCCTCAACGCTTTCTTCTACGAGATGGTGTACCTCCTTTCTTCCCATTTTCCCAGTGCTGGATGGTCCTAAGTTTTCCCTTTCCTCACGGAAGGTCTCCGGCCTATGCTCACCAACAATGCACTCACGTCAGTCATTGACCAGATCCTTCCACTGTTACGTTTATTGCATTCCACTTCTCTTACCAGAAGCTCTGTTTACGCATTGCTTTGACTTGGACGGGATACAACACAGCTCTAACTTCGCTATCCACCTTTTCTTTCCCATCCACCTGTCCTTGTTGGATGACAAGGAACCCACCTTTTCTGACCCAGGCAAGTTTCTGGAACTTGTTCGGCATACGTGCAAGTGTGCTGGCACCGTCTGGCAGTTCCACTTCTAGAATATTGCTCCCTCGGAAATCCAACACACGTGCAATCTTGTCTCCACTGTCCAGCTGCGGACAGCTTTCCTCCATCAGCTCCCGTTTCACATGCTTGCTCTTCCTGCTCATCCAGCAATGGCGCCTTGGACTCGCTTCCAATTCTGCACGTGTCGCGGACGAGCACTCGCCGCCAGTTCCGACGATGGCCGACGCAGGTTTCTGAAGAAATTCACCTGTTTTCGAAGAGAAGAAACTCCCGGGTCAGTTGGTATCGGTTCAAAGCAAGGATTGTGTGTGCAATTGTTTGGGTGTGGCGCAAGAAGACATGTGTCCATGGCACATCTGTAAAGCGCATCAAATGGTGATTCAAGGATCCATGTACTCCTGGTCGGAAGGTATCATTCATGAAGGAAGGATTGTTCCCTCTTTCGACTCCAGACAAATCCTAGTGTCCCAACAAAGGGAAGGTCCTCGTGCGGTGCAATTGTAGGACATCAACCATCCATTCCCAGATTGATCCAATGAAGAACTAAAGGCATGCAAATTGGGATCACGAAAGAACCTATGGCTTTCACAAACAAGGGAAAGGAGTAAGAAACCCAGCGTTTTTCACAGAGCAAAAGCGCTCGTGTTTATGGTGCATCATATGCTCTTATCTCACTGAGTGTACATATCAAAAATTAAATTCTTGTTAACAAAATAGACCTGCAAGAGGCCATGCTAGACGAGCCTGATTCACAGTAGAACGATGGAGTTGGAGGGTATCCCACTGTTCTGAGCTCAGTAGCTCTTCAAAAACTAGCATCGTGGCGATTCAACAGTAGAATCGACAATGATGCAGGAATGAATCCAGGAACAAATTATTCTTATTGTATCTTGTCCTACGACCGACATGCATAGGCAGTGTCTGCACTTCGTTTGGTCAAGTTCTTGCAGATCTCAATTCCCTTGCAAAGAGCATGAGCCTTCAACTGCATTTCCTCAAATTCGGATTTCGGTTCAGATAAGACTGTTACAGCTCCCCCAGCACCAATGGTCAGATTGCCATCGTTAATGACTCCAGTTCTAATCACAATGTTGAGATCAAAAGTGCCGTTCATGCTGAGGAAACCAATGGAACCCGAGTACGGTCCCCGCGCCCTCCTTTCTAATTTGTCAAGTATCTCCATCGTTCGCTTTTTGGGGGCACCTGTCATGCTCCCACCAGGAAAAGCAGCTCTGATGCACTCTGTGGGTTTCAAACCTGCACATTTCTGGCCAACTACAGTACTTACAAGTTGGTGCACAGTTGAATAGGACTCTATATGCATAAGCTTTGGGACCTTGACTGTTCCAACTTCACAAAATTGACTGAGATCGTTCCGGAGCAAATCAACAATCATCAGGTTCTCGGCTCTGTCCTTCACAGAACTGCGTAGGTCTTCCGCAAGCTTCATATCTTCCGCCTCGTTGCCTTTGCTTCGCTTTGCAGTTCCCTTAATGGGCTTTGCTTCTACTGTACCATGGCGATCAAGTTTCAGGAACCTCTCTGGCGAACAACAACAGAGCGTCGGTCCCTCAGCAAATGATAGCCAGGCAGAGTAGGGAGCAGGGTTGATGGTTCTGAAAACACGATACAATACTAGGGGATTGACTTCAAGTGCAGTTTCCATGCAAGTTGTCAAACAGATTTCATAGCTTTCGCCTCGCACCATGAAATCAATGCATTCCTCCACTTTCTGAATGTACTCCTTCTCAGAATCATAAGCAGGCAATATTCTTGCCATGATCTCGGATGACAGGCTGTCCCATTTGTCTGCAAGAGTTGCGGTTCTGGCAACATTATTCTGTGCTTGTGAATGTATGCCTGCTACCACATCTTTCATCCAATTATTGGAACAATCTTCACGGTCATCCTCATCCAAGACTACCACATAGATATCGCTCATCTTGTGATCGATAGCAAGGAACCTATCCATGAAAAACAAGCAGGCATCAGGACAGGAAGAATTGTGTGCCTGCCTTCCACATGTCGTAGATTTCAATTCATACCCAAAATATCCAACAAATCCACCATGGAAATCGAAAGGCAAGGAAGACATGTCTGTGGTGCTGTGAAGGTGCAAGTTTGTGAACTCTTCATCCAGATAATCCCAAATACTTGTACAAAATGACTTCTTTGAACCATCAGAGTACTCTACACTAACGGTCCCTTGCCCTTCTCCTCCTACTGGTGGTAGCGAATACTTGACTCGCTTCCAGAGTCTGCCTCCACGTGAACCCATGAAGGAAAACCGCGCACGACCGCCCTCTGTGGAAGAACTGTCCAACCACACTGAATCCTCTGAATCCCCAAACAAAGCAAGAAAAATTTGTTCACTGTTGCATGATGCGGAATCCAGGCACTCGCCAAGCTTGATCCATCTCATTTTCAAGGGGGTTGTGGCATTTGAGACCGACACGTCGCTTCGCGTTGAGTTGCTTTCGTGTACCTCACTGCCTGACCCTCTTCCTTTGAAATCCAATGTGATTGGTCCTTGATCTTTGCACCTCAGTTGAATTTGTTGCAAAGTCAAGTCTCTGAAATTTGAGATGATTGCCTTTCCATGTTCAGTGCAGACACTTTCAGGATGAAATTGGACTCCGAAGTGGGGACAAGAGGTATGTGCAATGGCCATGAGAATAGAGTCTTCTGTTGTCCAAGCAATCGGTTCGAGGCATGGCGGCAGTGTGGTTTCATCAAGAACGAGTGAGTGATAGCGCACCACACTGAATCCATCGGAAACCGGAATCCCCGCAAACAGCTTGTGTTGTGCGATCCTGAGTTGGCTGCAATACCCATGCGCGGGATAAGGAGCTCTTACAACTGAGGCACCATGAACAAGGCCCAGCGCTTGGTGTCCCAAGCAAACTCCCAGCACGGGTAGATCGCTGCATTGTTGCAGGACTTGCATGCACACACCAATGTCTTGTGGATTGGCTGGTGTACCTGGTCCAGGCGATATGACCACGTTGTCGAATTCCATTCCTTCCAGACGCGTGCGCAGCACTTCCCATTCCACCTGATCGTTTCGCACCACCGTCGGCAAGGCTGCAGTGATCGGCAACCAGCGTCAGCCATTGCGAAGTCCCTTCCATCGCAAGTGCGTTCGTCCAGGCGGGCGCGTACCTCCGTTCGCTTCGGCGAGGTAGTGGTACAAATTGTACGTGTAGCTGTCGTAATTGTCGATGAGCAACGTGTGGATCGGACGTGGCATCTTGCGTCGTTGCTGCCAATCCAAGCGATCCCGACGCAGTGCGACGGACGGATCGACGTGGCTTCGACCCTGCACGAATGACGTGGAAGGCGCGACCACCGAGCTTGTCCGACGAGGACAGATCGATCTGCCGTGCTGCTCGCTTGTGTCCACGGCGGCGACGAGACGCAATGGCGTGTGAAACGGCGATGGAAGTGGCCTGCGTGTGGACAGGCGCATCCCTTCGACCAGGAATGTGGAAAAGTGAGCACGGATTACAGGGACATTTGAGCAGGTATGTCCTCTTCCTCCAGGTGGAAATGCTGCTGCATCTGTTGGGTGGCGCGCTGAACGTCCATAACCTGGCTGGTGGTGGATGAATGCGGCTGCTGCGTGCCTTTTGTACCATCAGCAGGAACTGGACCATCTTTGGCCTTCCCGGCAGGTCCATGTTGTGTGCCACGGTGGTCCAGTGAAGATTCCTGAAGAGCTTCCTGCAACTGTTGTACACGCTCCATGGGAACACTAGACGATCGTATCGATGTGCTCTCTGGAGGGAAATTCCCATTGTTTGCGGACTTTTCCTCCAAAGCAGCAAATTGACGCTTGAAACTCTCGACGGCTGATGGGTACAGGTACATGCCTGTTTCCAGTCCTCCATGCTTCAGATACTCCACCTTCATTTGAGGGTGATATTCCAAAATTTCTCGGTAGATGGCCTCCCTTACTTCCATCATATTGACCTTCCTGCGTTCGAAATCGTACTCGAACTTGGATACTGGATTCGCGCTGGGCTCATGCTCGACTCTGTGCATTCCCTCGAAGTAAGGATCCGCCAAGGCTTCAGCAGCAGAAGGCCTTTTCGAAGGGTCAAAAGACAGCAACCTTTTCAGCAAGCTGATTGCTTTGGCGTCTAGCTTAGGAAAACGGTCCTCGAACCGTACAGCCTTTTTCTTCGGAAGGGCAATCAGAAATCGCTTCGCCTTTTCATTGCGCACTTTCTCAATCTCTTCCACAGAAGGACTCCCAAGAAAGTCAGTGATCAGTTCGAGTTGATGTGCCACGTTCCTTCCTGGAAAGAGTGGCTTTCGGAGGACGACTTCCGCAAAGATGCAGCCAATGCTCCATATATCCACAGCCGGGGAGTACTTTGCGAAGAACGATCCACAGAGCTCCGGTGCACGGTACCACCTTGTTGCAATGTAATCCGTCCAGAAGATGGCTTGGGGATGGTCGCTGAAGGCAGGCCTTGCCAGACCAAAGTCACACAGTTTCAATTTGCAATCTGAGTTGGCCAGGATGTTCTTGGGCTTCAAATCTCGATGAAACACGTTTGCAGTGTGCACGTATTTCAAGCCCCGAAGCATCTGGTAGAGGAAGAAGCGGAGGTGTCCAGGTGTGAGATCGTTGTTCGCTTTGATCACCTGGTGCAGGTCAGTTTCCATGAGTTCGAACACCACAAATATGTCTTTGAAATCTTTCTTGCTCGGTGGTAGCATGATGTGCTTGATTTGCACGATGTCGGGATGCCTGAGGTACCTCAGCAGTTTGATTTCCCTGAGGATTCGCGTGGCATCGGAGATGTGATCGAAGACCCCGTTGATTTTTTTGATGGCCACCTTCTCTCCCGTGTATCGATCCAAGGCCGAACACACGATCCCGTAGCTCCCTTTCCCGATGACTTCCAAGATTTCGTATCTCCCTGCTTCTCCATACTCGGTGAAGAATTCTCCTTCCTTCATGCGATCCTTTGGAAGTCGTGTGGATCGCGTCCGCTATCCTGTCCGTCGCATCACGTGGATGCCGACGAGACTGGTTGTGACGAATCACCACGAGCTCGAGGTGGATGACCAGGACGATGTCCTCGACGGGCGAAGAAGAAGAGGCAAGGATACGCGGAGAAACAACTCGATAAACGTGTCGGAAAGATGCATTATCATTCGAGGAAGGGGACGGACCGACCCCGATGCTCCTCGACGGTACATGCACAGCCCTTCGGTTTGGAAAGGATGCGTTTCCGATTCGTTCTCCCGTATCGCCATGTCCCGCAGGACATCCCCTTCGGGGTGTCCCTTCCCTTCGAACCGGAAGATTGGAGGATCCTCCCGGTCTCTTTTTCCTTTTGAAAGGGAAGTTCGTTCTTTTCACTCCTTTTGGATGCCCCTTCGATCCAAGCGGTCTCGTCCACGGATGAGTCGTGTTCGGTCAACCGGATGGGGTCGCTGTCCTATGGAGAATATTCTCTGGTGGGGGGAAGCGGTGAGATGGCGGACGTGGAAAGACAGGCGACGAGCACTGCGCAACCTCGCGTAGAAGAGTGTGGCGAATTAGGAAACAAGAGATGCAGGGGAAAGGTTGGAACGTGGCTGTCCACGAATGTGTGCGGGAGAAGAAAGGCGGAGTAAAATGGGGATGCTTGCATTGACGTGTGGGTTGGGATTGGGGAGCTTGCGAACGAATGGGAAAGACATCGCCAATGGATGTCGTGTGTACACGCCCACCTCAACACGGAGCCAGAGTGCTTCGCGTGGCTTGGCGATGCGTCGAATTCCACTCCTCATCCACGCACGTTCGTTCCATCGGTCAATTCCTCTTGCTCGCTCCCAAGTTACAATTGGGCGAGAGGAAGCGCACCTCGCTCCATGGACTGCGTTTCCGTCGGTCTTCGCTGTCTTCTCTCTTCCTGTTCACTCGTCCCATGTAGTAACACCGTTGCAGCCGATTCGATCCCCGCCATGGAAAAGGGTCGGTTGCATCGATGCCTTTGCACGGTGGGATCGATACCTTTGGAGGGTGTGCATCGATGCCTATGCACGGTGGGATCGATACCTTCGTAGGGTGTGCATCGATGCCTATGCACGGTGGGATCGATACCTTTGGAGGGTGTGCATCGATGCCTCTGGCATGGTGGGATCGATGCCATCAGTCGCACGACGAACGAAGCAACGATGGTGGGCGCATGGCGCGTCGGTGAATGGCGATGGCGAGAAAGGAGAGGACGGAGGTGCTGACGACGTGCCTGGCGATCGGTTGCGGATGCAGAGCCTCGCGTTCGACGAGTATGGCAGGCCGTTCCTCATCCTGCGCGAACAGGAGAAGAAGAAACGACTGAAAGGGATCGACGCGCAACGCGCCAACATCGCTGCTGCCAAGTCGGTGTCGAGGATCCTGCGGACGTCGTTGGGTCCCAAAGGGATGGACAAGATGATGCAAGGACCTGATGGAGACGTCATGATCAGTACGTGGCCGAAGAATGCGATTCGCGCGAAGGTTCGAACCACACCAACGACCGCGCTGACCGAAGCGACGACCGAACAGCCAACGACGGTGCCACCATCTTGGAAGAGATGAGGATCGAAAACCAAGTGGCCAAGCTCATGGTCGAACTCTCCAAAAGCCAAGACTACGAAGTGGGAGACGGAACCACCGGCGTCGTGGTGCTCGCCGGCGCGCTGCTCGAACAAGCAGAAGCTCTCCTCGATCGAGGCATCCATCCCGTGCGCGTGTCCGAAGGATATGATCGAGCATGCAAGATCGCCGTCAACAAATTGGACGAGATCGCAGACGAATTCAAATTCGAAACGAACGAGTTCGAATCGCTGGTGCAGACGTGCATGACTACCCTCTCGTCCAAGATCGTCAACCGACACAAGAGAGACCTGGCCAAGATCAGCGTGGACGCCGTCATGGCCGTGGCCGATTTGGAAAGAAAAGATGTCAATCTGGAACTGATCAAATTGGAAGGAAAGACGGGTGGGACACTGGAAGACACTGCGTTGATCCATGGGATTGTCCTGGACAAGGAAATGAGCCATCCACAGATGCCCACGGAGATCAAGGATGCGAAAATTGCCATCCTGACCTGTCCCTTTGAACCACCTAGGCCGAAAACAAAGCACAAAATTGAAATTGACACCGTGGAGAAGTACGAGAGCCTGCGAAAGCAGGAGAAAGAATACTTTATCGACATGGTCAAGAAGTGCAAGGACAGCGGTGCCAACTTGGTCCTCTGCCAGTGGGGGTTCGACGATGAAGCCAATCACCAGCTATACCTTGAAAAACTGCCGGCTGTCAGGTGGGTTGGAGGGGTTGAGATCGAACTGATTGCTATTGCAAGCGGGGCCAGGATCATCCCAAGATTTGAAGAGATCACTGCAGACAAGCTAGGCAAGGCTGATGTGGTCAGGCAAATAGAATTTGGAACTACAAGAGACAAGATGTTGGTGATTGAAGGTGGAGAGAAAAGCAAAGCAGTCACTATTCTTGTCCGCGGGGGGAATAAGATGATTGTTGAGGAAACCAAACGGTCCATCCACGACTCTCTCTGTGTTGCCAGAAATCTAATTCGGGACAACCGCATTGTCTATGGTGGAGGAGCTGCCGAAATTGCCTGTTCATTGGCAATCGGAGAGGCAGCTGATGAAGTTGCCGGGGTGGAACAGTATGCCATGCACGCCTTTGCAGATGCCCTTGATGCGATTCCACTGGCGCTGGCTGAGAACAGCGGCCTGCCACCCATAGACAGCCTAACACGCGTGAAAGCAAAACAGCTCAAAGAAAAATGCCCGTATCTTGGAATCGACTGCAAAGAAGAAGGCACAAATGATATGCGCGAACAGAATGTATTTGAAACTCTGGTAGGAAAACGTGAACAGTTCTGGCTCGCAACACAATTGGTGAAGATGATACTCAAGATTGACGACGTCATGGCTCCTGGCGACTATGAGTAAAAACATTTGCGACAAAAACTTGCGTATATTTTTGCTTGTTGAACTGTTGTAATGTACTGCTACCGAATTTTCCCTTCCTTGCTTGTGCGCAATGGACGAAATTGGGAGACTGGCTTTGCTAAACACCAATGGCGACGGCTTGGTTCGCTAATGTGACCACCAAGTAACCTACCCCTCAAGGTGACAAGCACCTTTGTCTTGCAACAATTAATTTGCAATCTTTTCGCTAGTGAGTCATACTCCTATTCATGTTGTGATTTGTTGCAAGTATCTAGCACAATGGCCGAATTGTGTTTGGGGGGGGCAAGATATCTATCCACTTGATCACTACAATCCATCACTATTGAGTCTTCTGCAATGCACCATGCTGCTCCTCTACGAAGCGGCAAGCAAGAACGGTGCCGGCATATTTCTAGATTGCCTACTCATGGCCCGCTAGTTAGTCTCAGCCGAGCCATTTAGGACATCCAAGATACTCGTACATGTGAATTATTGTGGGTTTATTTGGGAAGAGACGTAGGTGTCCAAAGGGCAACCAATGGGCTCTTTGTTCATAACTTCTCCAATGTTGATGCTAGCTCCTCAACGGTCTGCTAAGGTACGAAGTGCATAAGAAGGCCGGGGCCGTCATTCTTCATGATGGAAATGAACTCCTTGCCATTGGATGAGGTTTGCCCATGACCACATGAAACGCTCAATGTAACTTCTCGAAACCTTTATAGCTTGCTACATTTAACGGCTAAAGAGAATTTCCTTCTTCAATGTAATGTTTCCGAGCACCAAAAAAGGATTGAATGTTGGGCTTCAATTGCGTGTTCGTGTACATTCACTCGTGTTTATATCTCAAAAACGGTTTCGAGGAAGCCATGGTACTTGCCACATCATAATTGACTTGTTTTTTTTAAATTGGTCATGTATGAATAGGAGGCGTTCGTCTAGATGTTGTGAGATTCCTTGTCCGACCAACTTGCAACCTACTCAAGAGCAAGTGTACTTGATCTTAAAAAACATAATTACCACTCGCCACGCTTTTTAGTGACCTTTTGAAGTTCCATAAAAAGTGTCGAGGAGCTAGACCTCAGGCACGTCCTCACCGCCCCATCGAGAGTCCACTTAACTCATCTGCACCCTCTCATGTCATCATGGGCGGATTTCGACGCACGGAGATTGCATGTGCATTTCCATAGGGAAACCTATGCCCATTACATCTCATGGTAGTGCCGCTATGAGTTGCATGGATTGATGGGTTTTTCATGCTCCTCGACTTTTTCGATGAAAAGTGTTACGATCTCCGTCACCCTTTCCTCTACCGCTTAAGTCCAAAGGTTGCGACAAGAATTTTGCGATGGGAAAACAATGGATTGGCTTTTAGTTGGCAAATCTACGACTCACGAAGCGAATGAGACACAAAAATGAAATGCGTAAAGATTGAGTTCAAAACACAAAAGAAAACTCAGCGGATTAGTCAGGAGAATGTAGATGTAGGCGGGAGACCCAATAATATTTACCTCGCACATGGAAGGCTTTTTCGAGGCCGATATGCCCCACGGGCAAGTTGAGGGCGTTAAAGTTGGCGCTTATCCGGGAAATTGTGTCTCAGACATTTTTTCCAAAGTCGAGAAAAGTAGTCGTGGTTGATTACTGCGATCAAAGAGCATCATTGGATACCGGTGCCATTTGCCATCAAGACGTACACCTCTCATCGCACATGGTTCGTCTATGCATTAGAGAGGCCGTTTTTTTGTGGTACCGTGAAGTCATCAAGGAACCTCCGTAACCACACCACGACGATCCTGGGCCACAAGGTCGAGAAGTAAATATGTCCTATTGTCGAGCAAAAAATTGCGTGTTCGATCTCCAAGTCGAAGTATCAAGAGATAACGACCAACTACTTGTGCTACTCGCAATAATTCGATTCCCCAAGTGTTCTTGTCCATAGGCGGATGCTTCCTTCATGGAGTTTCACACAAAGACTCATATTGCAGCAAAGCGTTCACGTATGGTCCTTGCATTGGACGATTACGGTTTGTAGAATCCAGCGTCGTACGGAAACTTGATAAAATGCCAAATGGTCAAGACTTCCTTCAAGTTACATCGTTCAAGCCCAAGGGGATCTAGCAATGCAATTTGATGACAAAATCATACCACACATGGGACCATGTATTGGAGAGCTCACCTTACATATTCGAAGATCAAGGTGTGATGAGCAACGATGCGTTGCATCACATCAAGATGAAGCAACATCGTGGACGATCATGCTAGATGTTGGGCAAGATTTCGAAAAGGACGCCATGCCCACAAAAGTTGCGAGGCTTCGAACCCTTGCTCCTTGCGACGGCACAACCTCACCGAAGAAGTGCCCAAGAACAGTACTCCTTAGAATTGCCTTGCGGTGTCCATTCTTTAGAATTGCATGGCTCAAACATGTTCCGTTGTAGTTTGAAACGATTATGGTAGCAATCGAACCTTCGCGTAGCCGCTCGGTTCTTGTGCATCGTCAATGTTGCAACATGCACCATGAAACCAAAACAGCCACCCTCGTTACGAAGTCCATGATGGTAGAACACCAGCCATCCAAGGATGTGGCAAGACACGTGCCTCCACCTCTCTCTTCGAGCATTCCACATCACATCTGTGCTTGCATGGGCTTTGTCCGACCTGTCCTTCGTGTGAAGCAGTGAATTGGGCCACCTGAGCTGCTTCGACGTCGTCGGTGGGACATGGAGACGTAGCGCACGTGGAGATGGACGCGAGGACAGGAACAGAGCTGCATCGTGTGGGAAACGATCTGGGATGGCTGCTGCTGTTGTTCCTTCTCGTCCTCGGCGCCAAACTACGCTTCGATGCCGCTTGGTTCCGACCCAAAACGAAGCAACGAAGAGAACGAGAGACGAACGGCACGGCCGATGGCATCGCTTCGAACGCCGTCGTGCGCAAAAGAAGCGGTGGAGGCCATCGCGGTGCAGAAAATCATTCCGCTCGAGACAGGAACTTGTCCCTAGAAGCGTTGCGAGAAGCCGTCAAGATCGACGGAGGCCTTCCTGCATCGGTGGTGGTTGCTGGAAATGTGGATGGAACACTCATGCGCTTCCTCGAAGCAAACCACTGGAAAGTGGACGAAGCGCATGCTGCTGTGAAGTCCATGATGCGATGGAGGGAGGAGAATAAAATCGACTTACTGCTATCAAAGCCATCGAACGTACTTTTGCAACGTTCCTTGTGCCAGTTCTGTCCGTCAAGCCATCATGGATTTGACAAGGCCGGCCATCCCATACACGTAGAATTGTCTGGCAGATACAAGTGGAGACAACTGTTCAAGATTTGTGGGGAGGATGAACTGCTGCAAACCCACTTGAAGATGATGGAGTACCAACAGCGTGTGCTCTTCTCGGAAGCTACTGCACGCGCCGGTCGACTTATAGATAAGATGTGCAATATTGTCGATGTGTCAGGCCTAAGCCTGAAATCTATTTCGCCCCAAGCACTTGAAATATTCAAGAGAGTGCAAAAGATGGACCAACAAATGTACCCGGAGACGTTAGCAGTTACCTATGTTATGAATGCGCCGTGGGCCTTCCGATGCATATGGAAGCTAATCAAAGTGTGCTTGCCTCAAAGGGAAAGGGCGAAAGTCCGTGTACTACCTGGTGGCAAAAAGGGTTTGGAAGAATTGAAAAAGTACGTTGATGAAGAGTTCATCCCTGTGCAGGTGGGGGGTAGCTGTAGGACTTGCGGGGGAGAGTGTGTGTCAGGACCAACAGGAAGCGGAGAGAAACCTACCCTCCACATGAAGATTATGATGGAGGATATCAAACAAGCAGTATGGAAGACAGCAGAGGCAGACATGGTGCGCAGAAGTCCCTTTATCAAGGGCAGTGAGGATGCAGACCATGAAACGTAATGTTGAAGGAACGATTACCCGTACTTGAATCAAAACAAGTTCAGTGCCCAGAACCAGGACGGATTGAAGCTGCGTGCGCTGAATCCGGTCTTCCATGTGTATACAGCCGATGTGTATTTGAAAGCCCAATAAAAACCTAGCAATCCAGTGTAAGTAAATATCCTCCTCACTGCGGGATCCTTGAATTTGGGAGCCACAATTGTGATCAAGCACAAGGATAGTCCAGAGATGGTATACGATGCCCCCATGATGAGCCCCTCTGCAACGAACTGGTATGAGTTCTGCTTTGTGAACCATTGAATGGTCTTCTTCTGTGGATTAAATCCGTTGAAGGGCACCCCTCGAATGATGTCAAACATGATTCCCGACACCGAAAGCCAGTACACGACCAATGCCCCAATGAGGTACAAGTACTTCTGGAACAGTATCCCCGTTTGGAAAAGTTGATAGACCATCATCATTATGGTAAGAACAGCCACCCCAAGGACGGGTAAAAACAGCGGCTTCTCGTAGAACTTTGGGATGATGATCTTGGACACGCCCAGTCCAGTTTTCAACCGCACGTACTCTGCAAGCGCTTCGACCCCTCCACCGATCACATGCTTTGGTATCATGTCTTCTTGATCCAATGATACATCCGTGTACGATTTCAACTTGAAATCGGGTCTGATGTGAAAGGCGAACGGTATCTGCTTCACTTGCAGCATGTGGAAGATTTCTGGACTTTCTTGGTGTTCCAGATCGACGAAGAATACATCGTATTTTCGATCTGTCCCTTTGTATTCTTGCATGTAGGACCTCGCCACATGTCCGAAGTTGTTCCTATACTCCTTGATCTGCGACGACGTGTGCGCATCTGCAGTCAAGTACACGAAGACGTGGTATGGTCTCTTTTCCTTCGTCGCCAGCAGGCGGAAGAACCCGTCCTTTTCCAGGTGCGCCACTCCGTCCGCGGCCTTCTTCGCATGCGCGTGCAGCTCCTTGGCGTTCGCATGGACCTCGTCCGCCTCCGCAGCAGCGCAAAGCGCCAGCAACGCGACCAGCGCCTCGATGCACCTTCGCCACATCCTGCGACGCGTCGCCACGTCCACTTCGTCGACTGTCGAACACGAAGCCAAGTCTCCCAAACATATCACGAACCAAAGCGTTCCCACACACAACAACGTGTTGTGGAGGAGGTTGCTTGACACGAGTGGATGACAACACGAACACGGCAGGTGGAGGTGCTTGGAGACGGATGGAAGCTTGCTTCCGAGGTTTGCAAGAGAGATGCGGTGCATGGATGTATGCGGACGATGGAGATACGACGCTTGCGGTTGATGTGGAGAGCGTGTAGTGAAGGATAGGATCACTTGCAAGCCCGAGTGGAAGGGATTCCAATTCCATCTCCACACCGTTTTCACGACACCTCGTGTCAACATGCACGACGTCGAAGATTCCTTCTTCCAAACAAACGTAGACGATGCATGGATGCAATACCAATGTCTCATTGGCATGAACGCGGATGGATGAGTAGCAGAGGGATACGTGCATGCGTATGTGAGGAATTCGGGTGGTCCAAAAGAGAGCGAAGGCCTTCCGTCTTTGCATAAGAGATGGATCGTCCACACACACAAGCACGGGATGTTTCGCAAGCGTATAGCAACGAATCCAGGCATGTGCGAATTCGCGAAATGTACGAGGGCGGAGAACAAAGTGAAGGTAGCAACATTCTTGTTCGTTGTGATACCCGTTCCTCTACAACATGGGGAATCACTGTTTGACAATGCGAGCGATTGGAAGGCCATGCTCGCAAGGATGCGTTTGCAATGCAAGGCGCCCATTTGATGGTCCAACAGACGCGATGTTCATTTACCACGTGCGCCATGCACCTTCCATTCCATGTTTCGTGCATGGGGCAAGCCATGCATGCACATGCGTTACTTTGATTCACAACGTCGTGTGGTGTTGCATCGTGTTGTGCATCGAAACCATGGGCGACGGTGATCTCAATTCGACGAATCGATTGCAATCGACACCAACGCATCGATGCAACACGACGTCGACCACGTTTCGCTTCGTCCGACATCAAAGCAGCAGTCACACTTCATCAGGTTGAAGTGAACGAAGCAAGGTTGCAGCATGGAAGACGCAGCGGCATTCGTCGACCATCCATTGCGGTACGAAGAAGGTGGCGAGGGAAGGAAGAAGAACGAGGTTAATGGAGCCGACGACGCCGTCGTCGGAGCGAGCGGTGGACGTAAAAATGGCCTTGAGAACATCCACGCCTTGGCATGCGAAGGATCGTGGAAGCTTGCACTGGAAAAATGCATCGATTTCCTACAGGTGCAGGTCGACGAGCGTGAAATGATGGCAGGGAACTGCTACTACGCACTTGCGTTCTTCAAAACTAGGCGGTACAACGATTGTTTGGCAACCATGGAAGACGTGCAGAAGGCGATCGGTGTGACCAACGACCGTGAGCTTTCAATGGACATGCCGTTTTTGATGCACCTGATGAAGGCTCTGTGTGCCTATTACCTCGAAAACTTCAGTCTTGCCGAAGAATTGCTTCACAACCTCTTTTTTTTCACAAAGGATCGCTATCTGGCTGGAGGGCTGGATGATGCAGACTGCACGGGAGATCGCACAGGAATTCCCAGTGCCAGCCTTGACGCATCATTGGACATGCAAGCCAATCAAGAGACAGGGAAAAACATTTGGGGCATGCGTGCATCATTAGTCTGTAGAGTTCTCTCCAATGTATACGTCAGTAGAAAGAGATACACATTGGCACTGCACTGGATCAATTTAATGGTCCAAACAGCGGACTGTGAAACCTTGTCACTGTCATTGGCTGTGCAAGTCCTCCTTAGTATTGGTGAGGTGGAGGAGGCATCAGCCTTGTTGGACGATTTGAGGGAGTCTGTGAAGGAGGATACGTGCGATCCTTCAGGTCATGAAAACCAGTATGACTTGATTAGTACATGTGAGGGTCTTGTCAAGTTTACCCAGGAGGATTACAAAGGCGCAACCAGATGTTTTGCTGCATACATGCACAAGCACAAAAACGATCCTATTGCTGCAAACAATTTGGCAGTATGCCATATGTATGGCCAAGAATTATCAATAGCTATCCAGATTCTTGAAGAATCAACCCAGCAAGGCCTCACATCTCAGTTGGGTGAAACAAGTGTCCTGAATTTGTGCAGCATGTATGAGCTCTCAACTTTATCTGCGATGGAAAAGAAAAAAAGTTTGCGACGATGGATTATCAGCAATGGTCCAGACGACTTTGACCTTGCAGCAACCAAAGTTGTTTTTCCGACCACGTAGGGGGACAGAGGTGCTGCAATTGCTCTGACCAGCGCACACCGCTGCTTTTGCAATAATCATTGAATGTTTCCTTCCAACAAACGGTTGGTTGCAAGGTTGACATCATTGTCACTCTGCTGCAGTGCACGCGAGGCAAGAGTGCGATCGAAACCCATTGAAACCAGCAATTCCACAGCCTCTGGAGATGGCTCTGCAAGCCATTGCGAATATTCCCTTTGATTGCTCATACTTGTCCCTGGCCTACTGCCATCTGTGCTCCGACCAGGATTCACAGTTGGGCCAGCCTGGTCTAGAGGTGTAGCCAGTATCTTCCCGATTGTTCGCTTGAATAATTTGCTCAGGAAAGAAGGGATCCTAAACTTTCTCATCCCCAAAAAGTTAACCCTGTACATTGCGCCAGCTACTATGCCGCAGATGCCAGGAATAAATGTGCGCTTCCACGAAGTCAGCAGAAGCTGTGCTCCAATGGCCATGACAAGTGCCTTGTCAGTAAGTGGTAGACCCAGAATAGAGAACTTCGAGGAAACTGGTAGATCCATCACAAAAGGAGCCGCACACCCAAAGATTAATCCAAAAGGTCCGCTTGCAAGGGGATAGCACCCATGGCACAGCTGGGTGATCCCTATTTGCAGAAGTGTAGACATGGCCGAGGTCACAAACACGAATGAAGCGAATTTGTTGGAGCCCATCCTCCTTTCAAACACTCTGCAGTAATAGATCAAGTACGCCCCAAAGAACAATTCTCTAGACGTCGCAAAAACGAGGTTTCCAGAGGCCAGGCGCCAGGCTTGTTTCGTCTCTGAAGCCAGGAACGAAGGCGGTAAGTGCCACAAATGTTGAGTATTGGTGGCACTAGCAAACACCGAACCACCTGCAGCAGCCCACGCCAACCCAAGGCTCACCGGAGCTCCTTGAAAGCCTCTCGTGGAACTATCCATCACGACGTCTTCTTCCACTGCAACACTTCGGCGCTGCACTGCCGTTCCCCAGGATCGACTTCCTGTAGATGTCTGTCGCTGGCGCGCACAGAAGAAGCTTTCCCGCGAACTGAAGCGCCAAAACCGGCCGAGCAACGTCCTTGGATGTCCTTAGGTCCTTCTTTCGCGCCTGAAAGTGCAACTGGACGTCGTCAATGCGCCGGTTGTTCGTCGAACGGTCGTGCTTCCAACGTCGATGCAAAGTCGACAAACGTGGACGACGTTGTTCGAGCAGGGAGTTTCTTCTCTCGGTCCAAGAAGGCGAGGCTCGTGGTCCGTCCCACAAGCAACCACCTTGATGTTCACGCCGGTCGAAAGGCACGCATGTCGCACCGAACGGTGCGTGAGTTGCGAGCAAAGCTTGGAAGAATGGCGAGAGAAACCCACATGCCGCCGAAAACGCTGCCTTGACTCTTCGTTGTGCGAGGGGGACCACCACGAGGTTCAAATTCCATGTTTGCAACCAAGACGAGGACGACTTGCACATAGCACGATTTTTCATTCATGGTTCGTAGTAATTTAGAAGGAGCGTCGATGCAAGACGGCATGGCGATTCATCAAAAACATGCACCGCCAACGGAGAGAGCGAATGCCTCATCACGTAGGAAGTCCCCGACCATCTGCGAAGTACCTCGTAGGATTTACAACGGTGCCAAAAACAACACCAGTTTCACGTAGCCTTGCCCATATTCCGCGTGTGCGTATGACCTCGACATCGCTTTGGCTCGTGGACCACCACCACCCTCCGCATCCCCTCTCGCCTTGCCACGCACACCCACCGGATTGGCGGCTCCCACACCGCCCACTCGTCCTCCCCTCTCCTCCACGTCCACAACACGCGACTTCGAAAAAGCAAGCGCATCCGTGCCTTCCTTTCCTCCGTGAAAAAGGTAATCGCTCCAAGCGTGCTAAGCGAGCGCTCTACCATTTGAGCTACGACCCCTCAATTACTCGGTGGGAACCCAACCGAGGAATGGAGTCGCGGGGTATCGATCCCCGTACCTCTCGCAGGTTAGAACTGGAAGCGAACCGTGTCTGAGTGACACACCGCCACATGTCAACAGGTGGAGATTGGAGTGGATATGGAGTGCGAGGGAAGACGTGGGTGTGGGATGGAAGGCGACGAGGCGGGACGAAGGTGGCGAAGGCGCGTCGCGCCGTCGTGGACGCGTGCGATGGGATCGAGCGTGGGGTTCGAGGGACGCGGACGGGATGTTTGGTCGAAGGACGGTCGATTGGGTCGGGCGCGGATGCGCATGGTGGCTGCGGTTCGTGTTTCGGTGTCCATCATGACCGCTTGGACGTGTGGTGGCCCAGACAAGGCAAGGTTCCAGCTTGCATTCGTACGCACCGGATCCGTTCTGGCACGTCTTCTCTTCCTCTCCATCTTCTCCCACTTGTTCCGCATCCTTCCATCGTGACGTCCATTCGTGCGTCTACTTGGGCTGCGTCCCACCACCTCGGTTGGGTGCGTCTCCACGCCACTCGTGCCTCGTGCCAGAACCACACCGACTGGACACCCTCACCGACAGACCGTGGAGAGGAACCACAGGCACGAACCAAGGGGCACACAAGGAGGGACTGGGGCAGAGAGAGGGAGAGGGATTGAGTGACAGAGGGTGAGACAGACTGAGAGAGGGTGTGAGACAGACTGAGAGAGGGTGTGAGAGAGACTGAGAGAGGGTGTGAGAGAGACTGAGAGAGGGTGTGAGAGGGTGTGAGAGGGTGAGAGACTGAGAGAGGGTGTGAGAGAGGGTGAGAGGGGGTGAGAGGGTGAGGGAGGGAGTGGCAGGAGCACCATTGGTGTACGTGTGCGAGGGGTGGGCATGGCGATGGCGACCCAAGCCATGGCGGCGGGACGCACGCGTGTCTGGAGGTCGACCGTGGCGCCACGCGGAGGAGAGACAGGCGAAGCGCGGAAAAGGACGATCGCACGTGGACTGAGGAGGAAGAAAAAGAACAACCCCGTGGAAAACAGCGAACGGGAAGGGAAGGAAGCGACGTCCACACAGCGAGAAGAAAAAGGACAAGAGGTCGATGCCGACCTGGATTTCTTCGAAAGCGTACAAGTGAGTGCCAACAAAGCACCCCCACCATCGTCCTCGTCTTCCTTTCCGCCCATGGTTTGGATTGGTGTCGGTGTGGCCATCACCGTGGTGTGGACCAAGGTCATCAACGCAGCCAAACCCAAGCTGCAACAAATGGCCTTCCAACAAATGATGAAAGCCATGGCAAAGCAAGGCGGAGCCCCTGGTATGCCAGGAATGGGCAACATGCCCGGAATGGGCAACATGTCCAAACCTGGAGGAATGCCAGGAATGGGAAATGTGCCTGGCATGGGAGGAGTACCCGGCATGGGAATGCCGGGTATGGGGGGAATGCCTGGATATGGCAATGCAGCAAGTTCAGCAAGCAACTACCAGACAACTGGACAAACAGGATCTACCCAACAGACTGTGAAACCAAAGACAGATAGCCCCTCATCAGGATCGGATGGACAAGGTGCCCAGACCACGAGCCCCATGGGATCCAGCAAAGAGAAAGCAGAGCCCAAATCTGCCACCTCTTCAACTGAACAAAGCAGTGGACAGTACACAGCAAGTACTTCTACCCCTGAGCAAAAAGCTTCTCCATTTGTGGATCAGCACGCGGGGGCATTCACCACACCCAACCGAGGGGAGAGGACGTCAGAAGCTGCGTCCGAGAATAAATCTTCAGCCTTTGAGGATGCCAAAGTGGTGTCAGGCGAAGTAATGGACGATCCCTCTTATTCCCAGACAGGAGGTAGCTCAGGCCAAGGTTCTGGCTCCTTTTTCACAGTGGAAATGCTGGAAAAAATGCTCGAAGACCCAAACATGCAGAGCATGGTGTATCCGTACCTACCCGAAGGAATGAGGAACCCTGAAACCTTCAAGTGGATGCTCTCAAACCCAGAATATCGCCAGCAATTGCAAGATATGCTGAATAACATGAACAACGGAGAAGGCATGGACCCTCAGATGGCTAGCATGTTCCAGAACTTCGATATGGAAAGTGACGATGTGAAAGAGCAGTTCAACGCCATGGGCATGACTCCTGATCAAGTTATCCAGAAGATCATGCAAAACCCTGAGCTTGCTGCTGCTTTCCAAAATCCGAAAGTTCAAAAGGCCATCATGGAATGCTCACAAGATCCCTCTGCAATCTTCAAGTACCAAGGCGACGCCGAAGTCATGACTGTTTTCCAGAAAATATCAGAGCTATTCCCCCAGGCAGGTGGTGCAGGGATTGGAGGTATGGGAATGCCAGGTATGGGTGGATCCTAATCGCATGAGCATTGAGGGTAGAGGATTGTAACCGCAAACCGAGAAAGTTGACCATTCTGCTTTATTACACGCGTTGCCTATCATTCCACTTCTACTTGCCTATCAAACTTGCATTGTCTTTCACGTGTCTATTAGAATCACTTTGATGACAAAAGGCAGAGCCTCTGTCCAATCCATGAGCACTTACTCTTGCAGCTATCCATGCCTCCCTCTCTGGTTCGACAGCCATAATCCAGGAACTACCCACTACAATGCAAGAGATAAGCGCGATCAAAACCACCGCAATGATCTGTGATGCTAAGGCACCAGGTCTCAGCCCAGTCATGACACCCATCAGCGCAACGCTTCCTGGTACTGCCAGGAAGAGGAGGACCTGCAAGATTTTCAGCCGTAGAGACATGAAACAGTTCAACGTCAGGCTACCCATCTTTCTGGAGCTTAAGCCTAACAAAAGCAGAAGAAATGCAACAAAACCTGCTAGAGATATGATATGCGCAAGAGGATAAGCACAAAATATACAGGGCTCCTGGTCTGCACATGTGTAACTGTCTCCATATTGATATACATGCAGCCAGATTCCCCTAGATTCAAACTCCCTCGCGCTGCCTCCAAATATTTCCTCGCTCCAAGCTAATAGAGAAGTAGAAACCATCATTGGTGTTGCAAAGAGTAAACTTTGTACGATGATCTGTGTGTTTGTTCTTGGTTTGCTCCCAAGTGCGGTGTGGAAGAGTACAAGACAGATGAGAAGGAACACAGGCATTGAGAATCCATTTCCTACGAGCAGGTAAACCTTGCACATTGTTTCTAAAGTAGAAATAGGCAATCCATCGAAGTAGGATCTTCCTGGCACCCACAGAGTACTATTCCACAGCAACTGGACAGCGATCCAGATGCCACCAGCCAGACAAAGTACGAGCCTTGTGGCGTAAAGCTGTACGAAGGACTTCAGCCCTTGGTTTCGCCTGCTGATTCTGTCCCACATCACGAGGCACACTATAAAGACAAGGCTGGCTAGGCTACCCATCGCTGTTTGACACCTCGTCGCAATGCACATGACCGAGAACGTCGCACGATGAAGGTTTCGCAGTCGCATCGCATGCTTCACGTCAGCCCCGTCATCTTCCATTCCTTTCGCTCGTACTTCGCATTTCGTTGTTTCTGGAGACGCACCGATCAATCCGATCTGCACTCCGCCAAGGGCCATCATCCACGTCTCCGCCATGGCTTCGTCGTCTGACGTCGCCGTTCGGCGAAGCTTCGCCTCGTCGGGCGCTCGGACACCGCCACTTCCTCGCCTCTTGGTTCCCCCTGGACGTCGGGATTCGCCTCGAAGGATCGCACACGCGCTCAGACGAGCACGAGGGTGCGCGCGGGAGGTCGAGGCGCGCCGCGCGCGTCGCGCATGCGTTGCAAATGGCGTCGAACGCACCACCTTCGTTTCGAAAGTTCGAAAATCCACCGATTGGGTCTGTTTACGTCGTGTTTTCTCGGAAGGGACCGAGACGTGGATGGACAGCATGGCCGAGTGGTCTAAGGCGCCAGCTTTAGGCGCTGGTCCGAAAGGGCGCAGGTTCGAACCCTGCTGCTGTCAAACCGAGGGAACCGTTCGATCCTATGTCGGTTTTTTTCTTTTTCTCGTCTGTCCCGTGGGATCGAAACCGACACGTCCCCAAGGGAAAAGGAGAAACGAAAGGGGTCCGTTGAAAGGGAGAAAGGGTGGGTGAAGGTCCATGGAAAGTCCCGGGTGGAGAGAAGAAACTCTCCTTAGGGATGCCACGGGTCGGTGGGACGGTCCATCCACTTCCAGTCTGGATGGGAATGGATGCCATGGAAAATCAACCAGGTGAAGAGGGGATGAAATGGAGATGACAAGCAGGACCTGGCGCTGCTGATCGCTCCTGTGATGGCTCTGGAACAAGACAACGTTGTCAACAGGCATGCCATGCCTTACGATGTAATGCGCCATTGAAATTTTTACCAACAGTCACGTCAGAGCTAGGTTGCAAATCGGTTGCTCAAGGACTCCCGGTGGCAAGAAGTGGAGCGAAGCTCGTCACAAGACAAATCCGAGGATGACCACCTCGCAGAATGACGTTGCAGGGGCTGCAGCTGTGGATGTGAGCAAACAATCCCCCTCCCTAAGTGAGGATTGAAGAAATGGTCCCTCGACAGTTTATGAGGGATCATTGCCTTGAGAGTGCAAGTGTAGGTCACTGACAGGCAGCCACCGACAGAAAACGCTAGGTTGAGCCTGGAATTGATGCTCCTTTCTGCATCCAACAAAAATGCAAGGGTTGCCAATAGCGGCAGGATGTCTTGCAATGGAAATTCGGGTGCAGACCGTTCAAACTTCCCCACAGCACTCGTGCAACGATGTCAAAAGTGTGGAAACGGCAGAATACTAACGGCATGGGATAAAAGAAAGGATAACGATCAATTTCTGCACCGAAGTAACATCTCCCACCCTGAAATTATTGTCATCTTTTGACGAAATCCATCCTCCTGACTCGCTACGTTCATTCTGCATTGTGCATGCCAGTCCAAGCTCAAGCATACTGAGAAGGCACCTTGCACAGGAGGGGTGTGACTTGTTCACTCAGCAGTTCACCCACTGACTTTCTGATGGCTGGCTGGGATGAACATGTCAGCTTAAAAACTTCAGGGGCAACCCTACGCACTTCGCCCTTGAATACTGCCTCGTCTAAATCTTTGTAGATACCAAGGACCTCTAGCAAAACTCTAGCCAACCGGTTCACGTATTGGTCTTGCGCGGACGCTGTGGCTGGAGAAAGACCTGACCTGTCTAAACCTACGTAGGCCGTCTGCCTGACGAGCACTTCGTAGCAGAATTCGAGCAGGTCCTTCCTGCTGCTCCCGTTGGCATCCATCTGAACTCCTGCCTCCAAACATCTCAAGTAAAAGATTGAGCCCTCCACCTCTTGACTCCAGAAGCCATCCAGTAGACCGCTCTCATTCAACATCGTAAGTTGTTCATCAGAATCATTCCCATCCATCAGGCGATTCTTGGTATATTCAGATGCATACGTGGCAGAGCTTTTCAAAGCCTCGAGTATCTGCACACGGTAGCCACCAGGTATCTCTGCCCAGTGCTCTTTGCACAGCCTCGATAAAGTTTCCTGGAAAAGAATGGTAATTTCTGACCGTAGGCCTGACTCTTGGTTACCTGCAAGGCAACGAGAATAAGTTTCTACTACCATCTGCCAATTGCAATCTGGGGCCCTGTCCACAAACTCATTCACTCCAGCAATAATGCTTCTGGCAGTACTGCCGCCGAAGGCTGTAGCACATCTTACTATTAAGTCTCTCAGCGGAGAAAGGAGGGTTCCACAACCAACCGGGAATTGGCTGGCTACACGGCACATAGGCACAAGGCAGATGGCAATTGTGCCTTCAAGCCACCACATTTTTGCCGTGGAGTCTGACGAGTCACTTTCAGTCTCCTGCTCGTCTGAAACCTGCTTTTCCTCTTCAGCTCCAACATTTACAGTGTGATCTTGCATTTTGACGGAGGGCGCGTCGAGAAATAGAGGAAGGAACACTCTATCGACAAGACGATTCCATAGCACAGAAGTGAACAAGTGACCAAATGACAAAATCAGATCTCCAAAAAAAACCTCCGATGCAACAGTTTTCAGCATAGGAGGGTTTGGTGGACGACAAAGATCTGATAATGCTACCGCAAGGGGAACCCAAAGCTGTGAATGCACTTGATCCTCTCTGATCCCTTCAGCCAATAGTTTCTCACTCAGTTTGCCCAACAGTTTCCCACATGAACCCAAGAAGAATACGCCCCGCTGCCTCGTCTCAGCAGGTAGACTATCATTGGATGCCACACTTGACCCACAGTTGACCATGTCTGTAAACGACTCCATCCGCAAATCTTGGTGGTACAAGGAAAGAAGCATACCTTCTGCAGAGTCAAGAGCAGCTACTGCAACATTTTCAGCACTATCTGAGCAAGCAATGGACAAAGCAGACCAGATACTATCCCAACCACTCTGCAAGCGCGAGCTAAACGCACCGGCAAGTTGCATCAAACATTGCACTGCGAATTCTTTCACTTTGACAGACTTGCTGTGTCGCAAAATGAAGGAGAACGGACGTAAGGCATCACTCTGGAAGCGATAGTGACTGAGTTCTTCCCTCTCCAAAATTTTTGCTCCAAGCTGTCGAAGTGAGTCAACAGCATACACTGCAACTTCCTCATTTCCGTGACATCCAGCATTGGCTAAATGGGGACCAACTTTTGACCAGAGCCTACTCCATACAAATCTGATCCTGTCTAAGTTCATGTTTGCTGCTTCCACAAGCTTCTGAAGGGAAAACACTCGCGGACCGGTGGGCGGTTGAATGGACAATTCTTCTGCGCTCACAGTGCACAGAGCAAACATGAACTCCAATATGCTGTCTGCACTGAGCAGCGAACTTTGAGAAAAAACTCTTTCCAGCATGAGAGCGCCATTCTCTGATTTCAAAAAGTCCGGCAAGTGTCCTATGCTTTTTGCAGGATGATGTGTAGCACTTCCTTTTCTTCCAAGTAGCTTGGACAGGGCGGACACTTGTTCTGAAGCAGGTTGTTGTCCACTACTTGTGAAGTATGAACCATCCGTGGCTTCACCAGAGCAGAAAATCCTCAAGTCCTCCATTCTGGAGATCGTCCTCAAAACATTTAGCCATGAGTGCCCTACTGCATCTCCCTCTCTACCAGCGGCTTTGAGTAAAATTGAAGCAGCTTTCTTTCCGACCAAGCCCTGGTACGTGTAAGCATTGACATTGGGAGTAAGGAACGAAAGATGTGCCGTGTCGCACAAGGATTTGATGCAGTTTTCCTGAATTCTCGGAAGCCCTAGATGATGAGCTAGTGCGAGTAGTGACTCATGGCTCTCAGCTGCAATGTCGATGTTGGCAGATTTTCGAGACTTCAGACCAATACGCAAACATTCCAGCAAAGAATCACCACAGAGCTCAAACATGGGTTCAACTGTGCTAGAGTTCTTAATCGTTTGCCAAGTATTCTTTGCGCCACCCACGCCCTTCATGGACTGCTCAATAGACTCCCTTGCAGCCTCTATCAGCTTTTCTCTCTCAAGCGCGGAGTCCTGATCCCGGCCCATCCCAATCAGACTGATCAAGACATTTTGCTGAGAGCCAGCACTTGCCTTGTCTGCACCTGCACCCTTAAGCTGGATTTCTTTCGAAGTGATGCGATCATATATCCCGGACAGCAAGCTCTTTGTTCGAGAGATTGCCTCATCGGTCTCCTCAGAACTTGTACTCTTGTCGACCAGTCCAGCCATGCTTATGAACTCGTCTTTCGTCATTCGATTTTTGACCATGGGATTGTGAGCATCCGTATTGAGAATGATGATAGCATATGACAAAATGTATGCCTCGTCTGCATCTTTGAAAACCCCAGGGTTGTTATCGCAGTACCTTTCTGCAAACTTTTCCATAATGCGATCAATCTTCTGTGCCTCTCCAGGGAGGCGGAAGCCAGCAAGTAGAATGCGGATTCCTTCATCAATCATTGTTCTTGAAAAGTCAAACACATCAATGTAGGAGTGCATTACTGAGATTTCGTGCTCACCGTGATGTCCAAGATACTCACCTAGGGCACCTTTATCGAGCCCTGGGGTTTCCAGTAGAAATTTTGCGATCTTAGGGGCGGAGTTTTCTGCAATGATTCCACACTCCAGAAGGTTTTTGATACCTTTGAATGGGTTCTTGTTGAAAGATGCAATGCATGACTCCACTGTGAACTTCTTACTCTTCATGGCACTGATATTCTCTGCATGTGCTCCGTCAGAGATGCTGTCATCTGATTCAGCAAGGCTTGCTTCTTGTAAATCTTTAGACTCATCTTTCATTGCCAGAATATGCTTTGAAAAACCTTTTATGATCCAACTTATACTCAGCAAAGCAGTTGTGCATATGTCATCTTGCTTCTGGCTTGCATTCTGAGTGTATGTGTTGCGACGCAAGAAAACAGCAAGTGCATTGACTGTTCTCTCATACAAGTTCATGGCATGGAGTTCACAATCATAGTTGACGAAAATATCAACCAGGAGTTGTGGCTCTTGACCAATGCGAAGGAGAAGTTTCAATGCGGCCTCTTGCTGGCATGCGACTGATCCTGGGTTCTCGAGTGGCTTGAGGATTATGAGAGGATAAAATGCGCCCAACTCTGTTCGCATCTCTGCACGCAGGCATGGCCGCCTGAGGAGAATGCCGAAAAGGTCCGCAACAAGTTCAGATACTTGCCCTTGCTGCGATAAACAATTCCGAAGCAAGCAAATGGATAGAGGCCGTTGTAAAGCATTGATGAAGTTCCTACTTGCACTCTCCCATGTGAAAGGTAAGGTCGTCAACGTGGACCTCCCACCCGAATCATGCTCGAGGTCAAACCCGCTTGTCAGTGTCTTGCAAAGCATCTCCAGCGAGAGACATTTGCTGCTGAGCATGTCTTGATCTACCTGGCTAAGGCTTGATTCCCTAGACGCAAGCATACATAAAGCTCTGAGCACCAACAAGGCGTCCCTTTCGAAAGGGGAAAATCTGGACTCGGGCATAGCCAAAAATAGCTCTGCACTTTCCGGCAAGGAAGGCCGGCTTGGGGCACGTTCTTCCCCAGGCTGAGGGGTGTCGTTAAGGACAGACTCCATGGCTTTCACGTCCCCCCTTTCTGCCAGGGAACTAAGCCGTTCTGAGAGCTCATTCAAATCTTCTTCGTCAGGGGTGGCCATGCATTCCTCATCTCCCCCTGTTTGCTGTGTGCTGTGTGGCCCCTGAGAGGATGTTGCCGCTTCAGAGGGTAGAGGGTCAGCAGAGAGCTCGTTTTCTCCAGGCATTCCTTTGCCTGGCTCAGGAGCATCTGAGACACGCAGTGACTGCTTAAGACTTGAGAGGTCTAACAGCTGGACTTGAATCTGTCCTGCCTTTGACACCGACAACTCAAGTGACACTTCTCCTGGTTGTTCCACTGCTGTCGGCGCAGAGTACACGGACCCTGAAACACCTTTGGACGGTTTGTACTGTTCAGGGACGCAAGTCCTTTGAAGAAGGGTACCTACAATCTGCTCAAGTGCCCCCTGTGCAGCCCGCTTGATGTCATCATCACCTATGAGGTGTATGTTGTACACGGTCCTCACGGCTTCCAGCAAGCATGCTCCATGTAGTATGAAAGTCCTGGATGTCACTGCGCTAAGCAAAAGCCTGATAATTGAGAGTTGAACCTGCTTATTTTCATTGGACGATGCTACGAGAGAAGTGACCTTCACGATCGAAGTGAAGGAATCCTCTTCTTTCAATCCCCCATCCATCTGCGTCTCTCCAGAAAGGAATCCTAGGGAAATGATCTTATGCAGACAGCTCAGGGCGGACTCTACAGAACGGGTGTTTCCACATTCGCAGCACATCAGCAGTGGTTTAAGCAGATGGGATATTTTTTCCTGATCCTCTCGTTGTAGGGTGGCCGCATCCTGGCGACTTGTTTTTGGTTTGGATTCCACATCTATTTCCACGTGCATTTGGAATTGTTCGGTCAGCACCTACACGGTACGTTCTCGCACCTCGTCTGACGGTTGTGGACGTACCTAGATACTTTCGACATGCTTCTCGAACCCTTCTCCCATCGCGTGTGAATACGTTGCTTCGGGTGTAGATATTCTCCAAGGCAGGTATGGCGAACACGTCTACCCCACTCCTGTGTCTAGATCCCGTCCTCTTCCCCGGCGACTCCACGTGTCCACGTTCTCCGCCATCGCCTGCTTTCGGTGGCGACGTTGCATCGGACGTGCTTTCCACGGTTTTCCCACTCGGATCGGTCCCGTCGTCCGCCGCATCGGGATCTTCGCGTCCTTCTTCTTCGCACGCGAGATCCTGCTTCTCCTCCGTCTCTTCGCCTTCCGAAGCTTGCGCTTCGTCCTCGGACATCGTCGCGACGACGCGTGCGCAGTCCAAGCGCACGATGCGAAGATCACGTTCGAAACGAACGAAACGGACGTCGTCTGAGACCGTCGAACCAGCCCCTGGGCGCCATGGCCCAGGGAAATCGACCCCCCTTTCCTCTCCGGCAGGGGAAGGACAGGGGCGTGGGTCCGAGAAGGGGGTCCGACAGGCGGCGGGCGAGGTCCGGGTCTGTCGATCGGGACAGAAAGGACGGTTGAAAGGGAAGAGGTGGGTTTGTTGGGAAGAGATGGACGAGCTGGAACAGGCGTGTCCGATGGCGAGAGAAGCGACGCCGAAGCGCACGCGTCGACGGCCGTGGAAGTGGCGACGAACGTGCGTGGCGCGTTCCACGTCCGCAGGAGGGACGTGGATCGAAAGGAAGTGCACGTGGAAGCGAGAGGATGGAACGAATCCACCCGCAGGAGACGCGGTCCTGTGTTGCCACGAGCGGATCTGGCGAAGCCAAAGACGCACTGGGAACGTTTCGGCCACGTCGAAAGGTGGTCTGCCTGTTCGATAGTCTTTCGTGGTGCAAGGCAAAGGAATCATCTCCTCGTGGGTACAGATCCCACGTCGAATCCACGGGTCTGCCACGTTCGGAAGCAACGCGAGATGGCAAGGTTTCCGTGTCTCCACCACGGCGTGCAGTTCGACGGCTGCAGCTTTCCCTTCGTCCACCTGCTTCTCCATCGCGAGAATCACTTTTGGAAATCCGGTCAAACGAAAGCGTGATCTTTCTACGTGTTGTTCCTGAGCACGAGAAGGCTGAAGCGTTCCTGAGAACGCCGTCTACTCGGCGGGAAGCCTGCTACTACGGTCGTTCTGTTTCCAAACGAACACGTTTCACAAACAATTGCCATCGTTGTTGCCCGTAGTCTGCCTCACAAACGATACCAGTGAATCCTCGAGTCGAATCCTTCTGGTCTCGTCCGCGGAATATGGATGTGAAGAGGTAAAGGAAGCTCCTGAGCCCAGGAATTGGTGCTTTTCGTGCACTCGCGTGGCGACGTAGCAATCGGTCGCCGCACATCCAATTTTTTGAAAAAGGTCAACTGCACGAGTTTGCATGACCTTCGTCCAATTCACAACCTCGTGTCTCCTTTCCGCTTGGGTTGTAGTACCACCACGAGGCGGTGGCGTTGCAGCCTTCAGACCTTTTACTAAGTCGACACAGAATTTGTTTCGAGTTGTACTCGGAACGTCTGTTCGGATATCAGTTCTTATGAAGCGTAATCACTAGGCTGCTTTGGTATCGATCGAAGGTTCGATCGACTAGTTCGCGTCGCACACCAGCAACGACCACGTGCACGTCCGTGTTTGCCTCCGATTGAAAACTACGTCTTGCACCCACATCGCCGTGGACGTGTTTCGGCCTCCGGCTGCGGCAGCGAGGACTCGCTCGCTGCGCCTCCACGGCTGCACGACGGCACCGTCCATCGCGTTTCATCGTGCCGTACGCTTGTCGTCCTCGGCAGGTGCGCACGTGGCCTGCCATGCCGACGTTTGTTCGTGCCACACGAGCCATCCTTCACCTCATCCCCTCCGAGAAAAAACTCTCCGGGTGAACCCATCCGAGAAGAAACTCTCCTGCACACGTCTCGTCTTCGGTCAGTGCCGAAAGCTTCGAAAGCGTCGGCGACGATGATGTCGTCGTCCTTCCGCATGCGCTTCGTCGTGCGTGGATCGGACGCGGTGGAGGGAGCAAGAACAGGAAGGGGTGGTCCGGAGGGACGTGGTTCCACGGTGTGATTGCGCGTGCGCGAGGAACTCCGCCACGTGTGGATCGAGACGGAACCGACGGCCAGTGCCGTGCATTGGATGGTGGATTCACCGCGCCCGCCTCTTCTTGACACGTCTTCCGTCGCACGTCCCGACGTCTGTTCCTTCCAAATCGGGTCTACCACCTCCCACCACGTGCTTCGTTTCTTCGTCGCAACGTCGTCGGACGTGCTGCGCTCGTCCATTCCATCCGACGCCCAAGGCAGAAGTCGACCACACCAGCAGGAACAACCGCACACCTCAGACACGTCTGTCGCGTCGTTCCTGTCCCGCATTCGTCGCACGTGTGGTCGTCCACGTGCTTCGACGCGACCAACCCCTCTTTGTGCGGATCAAACAGGAAAGAAACAAGTCGCCAAGTCAATGCATAGGGTCGAACGAGGTGGCAACAGACGGACATGGCACTCGTGGGACGCACGTGCGTGGTCACAGGAGCCAATTCGGGAATTGGAAAAGCACTGGTCCAACGATTGGTGCAACAAGGTGCCAACGTGGTGCTTGCCTGTCGAGATGTGAAACGAGCGGAAGGAACCGTCGACGCCTTGAAGAAGGAGCAAAAGGAAGGACGGATGGTGGCGAAAGAGCTGGATCTCGCCAGCTTCCGATCCGTGCGTGAATTTGCCGAAGGGATGAGTGGAGAACCAGTACACGTGCTCCTGCACAACGCAGGAGTCATGATGCCGCACACTGTGCTTACCGAAGACGCAATGGAAACGACGCTGCAAGTCAATGCACTCTCTCCCTTGCTTCTCTCGATCCTGCTACGTCCAAACCTCGAGATGGCAGCCAAAGGAGGAGAGAAACGAAACACAAGAATCGTGTACGTGGGTTCCAGCTTGGAGAAGAATGGAGAGATCCAAAGCCTTCTAGATGGCACCATGTTCCAGGGAGACGCGTCCTTTGCACCGGAAAACAACAGCTGGTGGCGCCCGAACGTCAAAAAGACCATGGCGACTTATGCCAACACCAAGCTCGTGGGGACGATGTGCAGCTACAGGCTTGCCAGAGAATGGGACCACCTAGAAGGAATTGGTGTCTACATTGTCTCGCCGGGAGTCGTGAACACCAACCTGAATCGGTTCCTCCCCTTGTGGTTGCGCACGTTGATTGCACCGTTGCAGTATCTGATCTTGAGATCGCCGAGCCAAGGTGCTGAGACACCTTTCTGGGCAGCTACTTGCGATGATTCTCTAGTTCTACAAAAGAATGGTCAGTATTTCAAGGATCTGAAGCCACATCGCTCCAGCGAGACGTCCAGATCTACTGAATTGCAGGATGAAGTTTGGAAGTGTTGCATGTCTGCATTGGAATCTCACCTTCCTCAAACAAGCGCACAGACAAAGAAAAAAGACGCAATTTTTTGATATGTAAACTTTTGGGTATTACATACTCAGGTTTAGAAGGAGGCAAATGCCTTTTTCGCCAGCCCACCGGCAGGGATGACCTTGATCACGTTGAAACGCACTGTCTTGGACAGCGGCCTGCACTGTCCCATGATCACGGTGTCACCCTCGCTCACACGGAAACAGGGGGACAAGTGGGCCGAGATGTTTGTATGACGCTTCTCATACCTCTGGTATTTCTTCACAAAGTGAAGATAGTTACGGCGCACAACGATGGTCTTGTCCATTTTCGTGGAATGGACAATCCCAGAGAGAATCCTTCCGCGAATGGAAACATTACCCGTGAAAGGGCACTTCTTGTCAATGTATTTGCCTGAACGACAAAGGTTTCGAAGTCAGTTTCTATCGCACCAACGTCGTTCGTAAGCCACCGGCTGCACGATCGCTGCACCACTTTCACGTACCTTCACTGGCACTGCGGGGTGTCCTAAATCCCAAACCAATGTTCTTGTACCACCTCACGCCTTGCTTCCCAGGCGTTCTCTTTCCAACACGCTTCCTCACACTGCGATGCAGATCGGCAGCAGTTTGTCAGCACGGACTCCTTGATCCATCTACGCCGAGGACGAAGAACCCTCACGACCAGGTTTCGCATTTTTTCGCGCCTCGCGTTCCTCCGATCGCGTGTGCCGGCGACGTCTTCCATTCTGCAGTTTCACTCGGAGGAACTTCAACGTCCGATCCCATTTTCCAGCCGTAACAGCACACTTCGCACGTCTTCCCTCGTCCGTCGGAGGGTGCGTCCATGCGCCCAACGTCCCCGCATCGCCACGCTCCACATCCGCGCGCGCTCCGTACTTGAGGTTCACGCCGGGCTGCTTCAAGAAGGACCTCTCGGTCTGCTCATCCATGGCGTCTGCGTGCACGTGGAGCGCCAATCGCAAGCTCTCGGACGACGCCTGTCGCTCGTGTGTCGCGGAGTTGTGTGCGCCGCCGCCGATCCAGACCCAGACGCTCATCCGAAGGCTCGGGGCACGCCCGTCGAGGAAAGGACAAGCAATCCACTGAGAGCCTCTGCGGGCAGTGGAAAAGATGGCCGGGAAGAGCAGGGGGAAAGAACACGGGCCTTCGAGTTAACCCGAGAGACACGAGGTTAACTCGAGTCGATGTCGAGTGGTGTGGAACAGGAGTGGAAGCCATGTCTGCAGCGACCTGTGAAGCAGGTGTGGAGCTGTGCTTTCGTGTTTGTGTGACGCTAAGGAAGAAATCCGCAGCAGAAACAAGGCGAGGGTTGGTGCGTGCAAGGTCCAGATGGGAACGACCAAGCGTACCAGGGGACGGGCAAGCGAGAGAGAGCGTTGAACGGAAGGATTGGGACGTGGAAGTGGACTGCATGTTACTTGGCCCCAATCAGCTGCTTCACCATGGCGTGCACTTGTGTCGGTGAGAGATACTCGGAATTGAGTATGGCATTGCTAATCAAAAAAGCGGTCTTCTGGCTGTCCGCACTGATCCAAATTCTACCATTCAGACCCACTGCACATTCGAACTGCAGGCCTTCACTGGAAAGAGCCTCCAACACCACCGCATGGTCCGGATGTAGGAGTCTCCGTGCGAGACCCGTGCTGCAGCCGATGAGGTTCCCTGGAGGCAGCAGCCCGAACCCGCTTGCTTTTCCATTCTTATCTATGCAAGTCAAGCACGGTTCGAGGTCGCGATCCACTTCTTCCACACGGCAATACACCAAGTCTCCTATTTTGATATTGGGTCTGTTCCGGCGAGTTGCCCCTTCGAAAGCAAAGGCAGACAGCGTGGCTTTCCTGGAGCTGCCAATGTCTACGTTGTAACCTTCCGCGTGCCTTTCTTCAACGATTCCCACGACAAAATCTCCCACGTTCGCTGCATAGACCCCATAGCTGCCCTCCATCCAGAACCGTCCCGCATTCGGCGCGCGCCGCAGCACACCTGCTTTGGTGGCCGTCACTCTGCTGTTCCCACTCGATCCAACCACCTGCAGTCCTCCTCCCAAACGCACGCGTCCGCTATCTGGTAGGTCGAAGACCACGTCTCCAGGAAGAACGACGGTGTCCACACTTTCATCGGCGAGCGCTTCTTGCACCATGGCGCATCAACGTGTGCGTGCGCGTTCTGTCGAACCCAACGTGCTCCGTCCCATCCGAGATCTCGATAGAAATCGATATCTCAGCCCCTCACCATCGGTATCATCTTGGCGTCGATCGCTAGCATGGCATCGAAATTCGATTCCGGAGATCTCGATTGTGACAAAGAAGAGTATCGAGATCTCGATCCCAATTGGCTTCTGTGGGAGTTTCTCCTCGACGGAGGGAAGAATTGGACGTGTAGCAACCTTGGAGGACAAACGACGCTCAACGCAGCCATGTAAAACGCGCTCCCTTTGCGTCTTCAATGCGGGAAGCATTGGAGTCTTCATGCGCATGTTCCTTGCCCTTCAAAGATGCATGAAACAGTCTGTCGCCTAGCACGCATGCCATCCTTTTGCTTCACCATGGGAACTCTTGTTTGAACCCATCGAAATGAAATCGAATGCTCAAGTGCAAGAGGATGGTGAAGCAATCAAAGTCCAACAACTCTCGAGGCACATGCGGCCGAAACCTTGTAAGATAAATTTGCTCTCCCCTTTTCAAGTGAAGTATTTGGTCAAGCAATTTAAAGGTCGATTGTTTTTTACCTCATACGTGCCGATCATCGTCTCTTCGTGACACGTATGGTTCTACGCTATGACACAACGTCGATCCGCTCCACCCAAACGCCGTATGATGATGGATATTAGAACCTTGCACGTTTTCTCAAGCATTGAGCTTGCGCAGCTCCGTCAAGGAGTCAACAATGCAGCCCGACTTTCCTCTCTCTACTTGGAGCAACTCGTACATGCGAAGATTTGCGCGTTGGTATTTCACATAATCTTCGTCCGTCCGTCCGTCCGTCCATCCATCCATCCATGTCAATGTTGTGTCATCCATCTACACCGATGCCATCTACCTTTGTTCTGTTGCGGCCATTCACGCGTACGACGATGGGCCGATGAGATGCAACTTAAGCCAAGCTGGAACAGACGTGGCTTTGGTGTCGGAGACGTGCTGCATGGCCAACGACGATGCGACGCATGGAATCGGCGCAGCGAGCGTTCGAGCACTGCGCGTGGATGGTGCGTGAAGGAGACTACGTGGGATACTTGTGTGCAGCGGCACTCCCTGCACGTGCACGTATGGGCGCGTTGGCGATCCGTGCCTTTGCACTGGAGACGCGACAACCGACGAGTCGAGACGCACCGCTGGCGCAGCTGCGCTTGGAATGGTGGAAACAAGCCGTGGACGACACCTACGCAGGACGTCCGCCGTCGCATCCCGTGGCCTTGTCCATCGCAGCACTCCTCGAGGAGCAAAAAGAAGAGAAGCGGACGCGCCTGACCCGCGGCTGGTTCAAACGCATCGTCGACGGCCGGAGCGAAGAAGTGGAACGAGGCGGTAACGTGCCGAGCTTGGACGAGCTGGAAAGACACGCCGAAAGGTGCTTCTCTGCCATGCACTACTTGGTGCTGGAATGTGCTGAAGTGCGACACAGCGCAGCCCATCACGCGGCCAGCCACCTAGGTGCAGCCGAAGGACTCGTGGACAGCTTGCGAAGAGCACACGTGCGTCCAGGCGCCATGCCTTCCAACATCCTAGCCCAGTTTGGAGCCTCGCAGGAAGACATACGGCGAGGAGAGAACCGCGAAGCACTGGCCATGGCAGCGCAAGAAGTGGCAGAACAAGCCACGGCGCACATCGAACGAGGTAGAGCCTTGGCCGTGCAAATGCCACCGGGAACGGCCAAACGTGCATTGCTGCCGACGGTTGCCTGTGCAGCATGGCTGAACAGCCTCCGAAAAGTCAATTTCGACCTCTTCCATCCACGACTACGGGCAGGCTCCGGTCTTGCCGTTCCACCCGTCTTGCTGCAGGCACGCCTGTGGTGGAATGCATTCAGAGAAACGTACTGAACGATCATGTCTTCAACATCGTATGGCACACGCGTCGTCCTGTGGTCCCTCACCCTTTTCAGACTTGGGTTCTGACGAAGGGGCGTTGGAGGTGCAAGGGAAAATCCCATCAAAGGATGCAAAGCGGGGAAATAGTTTCAATGCACAGAGGAATGAAAACACTCCAGTACACAAGTCAAGGACTTATACCTGTCCCGTGGCAGTTAAGGTTGCTGCGGCTGATTTCTCAGCAGCCGTTGCAAGCCATTCCTGATATCTCTCTTGCCTACGGTTTGATGCTTTTGATTGCTGCTGAAAGTGCTTCTTACGTGAAAGCTTCAAAAATAGGTCCTCTGTGTCTAAAACATATGACACCTTGGAAGATGCACAGGCAATTTTGCATTCCAACCCATTGGAAATCACAGCTCCACTCATGTACTTCGAGTAACTGTCCTCCTCCGGTTCCCGCCCGCAATCCAAAGGCATGTTTCTACGTAAAAATGGCCGACTCTGCCCATCGGCAGAAACAGCTGACGTGAATCCAGCAGTGCTCTCCAAGAAAGTGCGCAGGTATTCTGCAAATCCAGCATCCATTGAGGTGCCTGGCTGATCAAATTTTTCTGAAGGGGGGTCCATCAATTGGATGCCTATGACACCATCTCCACAAGTGATTCTATAGCACGCCTCATCTCCAAGAAGCATTGTGGCATTCACATGGTACACTGCGTCCCTCTGTGAAGTGTACATGTCTGGCTGGCTTCTTGCTTTTTCATACTGGTGCAGTAAAAGTAATTTGTTGGATACGTCTTCACTCAAGAGTACCTGAAGGTGCTTGACCAGTTTGACCACAAGTTTCTCGATCGTAAAGAGCATGTAACTTTTCCTTCCAACAAGTTCTCTACACTTATCCTCATATTCCCCTGTCTCAATAGTGCCCTCCATCAACTGTAAGAGGATGCTCATGAATTGTGCATGTATCTCTTCGGCATCCTCACGCTGCATAGGCTGATCATCATCTTCCTCCGTTCTCTCGCTGCCAGGCTTCCATTTTCGTTCAATGGTGCTGCATGAGACCTTTGCTGTATGCAGGCGTTCGTAGAGGTGCCCGTGTAGGCGGAAAAAAATGTACATAGCATCGTTCGCGTAAAATAGGGCCTTATACTTTGCTTCTCCTTCTGGCTCTGAATCATTTTGTGAAACTGCGGGAACCTGTGCACTAACAGGCTTGCTAGCTATAAACAATTTTTCTGGATCGTCTTCAACGGACTCGTCCTCCTCTTCCTCCATTTCTCCTCTACCACTTTCAGTGGATCTGCTCGTTTTCTTGCTCTTGTCAGCCTCATCATCGAAATCATCTTCCCCCTGCTTTCTCTCTGTACACTTTGAAGGCTCTTCATCAGTCTCCATTTCTATTGAGTGCGCTTGTGATCTCTTGCCAGCTGCTTCTGCTCGCCCTTCCCTTTCCGTGTCTCTATCATTGTCCCTCACATACTGATCTGGGTCTCGTGCAGGTAGTCCTACAAATGGTTCAAAAAAATCTCTCATGAAACCAAGGACTTTTCCCGTCTGATCCACACTCAAATTCTCGTATGCTGCACAGCGTATGACAGCATATATGTTGTCGTGAATCTCTCGATCTCCAACCTCACACTCTAACTCGGCACCAAGCCTTGCAGAGAGCTGCGGTGATGCGCTCAACATGACAAGACTGTCATCTTTCTGCTTCCTCTTCTCGTTGAGTTCCCGTATCTCATTCATCATTCCTTTTGTGCTAAGAACTTTCTTATCTGCTTGTTTGAAGTAGAAACTCCTATGGTCAAGGCTTTTCTGGTAGTTCAACACGTATACATTCCCCCATATCACATTCATATCTTTCTGCAGTTGGCTCCATTCTTCATCTTTCTGCTTCAGTCGATTTAGCACTACAGGCAGGACAATAAAAGGGTGCTTCGCCATTAGCTCCAGGATTTCCTGACCGTGTTCAGAATATATTTTCTCAATAGATCTCAGATGCACTGGGTTGAGCCTACCTTCTGGCAGGGGATATGCTTTCCTTTCTTCTTCTGGCATTTTGTTCAACTCTTCCAGCAACTCTTCCACTTTTGTTATGGTTGCTGTGTTGCACTCAATGATCATATCCATCTCGAATCGGTCATCTTCACATCGAAAGAGAGCCTCTTCGTACTGATTGCGTCTCATGTGCTGATAAGAGTAGTCTTCACTGCCACTGGTAACGCTTACCCAGGCATCGTTCAGAACACGATGATGCAGTGCTGTGCGCCCGCTGCACAGTAAGCGGGGGTAGTCCTTAGGCAGGAGTCTGTAGCTTGGGGTGCATCGTTCACACTGGCTCAGATCAAGCTCTCCAATGGGCCGGCTGAGATATTTCTCCCGCACACTGATGGCTTTCATTTTAGCAATATCTTTCGGCGTCATTTTGCCAGCTTTTTCAGCCATTTTGGCTTCCAGCTCGAAGTCCATTACTTCACAGCGATCCATCATCTCGCTGAATCCCTGCATTAAATCTGGATACTTCCCAATGATGTCATAAACTAAGCCCTGGAGCTCCATCCGAGTGATCACTTCTTGATTGAAGATGCTGAGGCATCGTATGAAGTCATTGTATGCCTCCTTGTTTCTTAGGCGCTGGTTAACCTTCTCAAAGAAACTTAGCTCTTTCTGCAGCGCACTGTGTTGTTTCTTTTTCTCTTCAGTCTCTTCCGGGGGTGGCTCGGACACTTCCTTTTGCTTCGGCTTCTGAACTTTGCGTTGGTGTGTTTTGCTCCTGGGTGCCTCTGTTTTTTTTGCAGGCTTTGCTGTTCCTTGGGCTTTGCGTTTGGCTGCAGCTGGAGCGGCAGATTCAGGCAGGAAGTATGTGAATTCCTGCAGCAGATCTTCATGGTCCTGGAAGAGTTGTGCGACCTCGTGATACACTTGTGTGATAGATTTGAGACCTTTCCTGTACATGTTCAGAATCTCCAGAAAAGCCTTGTAGACGCGTTCATTGTCCCAGAACCTCCTCTTGATCTTATTCACATAGTTGATGGCTTGGTTGAATTCGACGGGATGCTTTCCTTTCCTGTCCTCCTCTTCATCCGGAGGCAGTTCTATTTCATATCCATCTGGCAGAAAGGCGTTGAAACCTAGGATGAGCTCGCGATGGCCTTCAAACAGCGCCTTTACATTCACGATTACTCCAGCGGTGTCCACCCTGCAGGTGCGAACATTTTCCAAGAGGCATTGATTTGTGGTCAGCAAGGGATTGAACATTGTGATCGGGGAGCATCCGCGTGTGTTTCTAGAATGGTTCATTTGTCCTTGCATGCAGGATCGGTAGGCAAAGATTTAAAGCTTCCAGTAGACGGGTCTGCATCCGTGTACGATACCACGGTAGGAAGGATCGTTCTTGTTTGGGAAGCTTCCGGATCGCATTCGCGTGCATATTCCTTGCGCATCCTTTGTCGTGCCTCGTCGAATTCTCGTCGTTTCGTTTCGTTTGTATGTTTTTTCGATTCTCACCTTCCCACTTTGAAGTCCTTCATGATGCGTAGGAAGGATTCGTAGACGTGTTTTTTGTCTTTGAACCGTTCCTTGACTTCGCGTAGATAGGTTAGGGCATCTCGTTCCGTCAAGGCGTCTTCGTCTCTTCTGTGGTACGTAGTTTTGCGTTTCGTCGTCGTGATCGATCCGTCAGTCCACGTCCACCACCGATCGATCGCACGGATCTCTTTCCCATCTTCCACGTCGAGATCCATTCCTCTTCTGTTCTTCCACCACGTTTGTTCGGACGTGCTTGTGCGTTCATGTGTCTTTCTTCCACCTTCCATCCACCTGGTCCACCCTCAACGGTTGGATCGTGTCGTTCGTTTCTTCCTTGAGCGTTCCTTCCCACGTGCCCGCGTGGCGGTCGTCTCCTCTCCTTCCTCTCACCTGGAGGTGTGGCTGTGAGATCGTTTGCTTGCGTGTGGTCCGTTCCCTTCGTCGCGTGTGCGCTTCATGGTGGTCGGCGTGCGCACCGCACCACCCAAGGCGAACGTAGTCAGACCCACACACACACACACACACACACACACACACACACACACACACACACACTGAGAGAGGGAGAGAGGGAGAGACCGATCCGCACCCCATCCCCACGCAAGGGAGTTTTTTCTCTGCTGGTGGACGAGGGGGGAGAAGAAACTCTCGGCGGGAGGTGGTGGAGGATCGGCGCACGGCAGGTGGCGAAACGAAGCGCGCACGTGCGCGGTGGGAAGAAGGAAGGATGGAGGAGCGGGACGTGCAGAAGGAACACGTCCTGATGCGGACGTCCAACGTCAAAGCGATCGCAGCCGTGATGGAAGCCGTCAAGACGTCGACGAGGCAAACGTCCATCCTGTCCCTCACCGAAGAAGGAATCACCGTTCGATGCGAAGAAGCCGCGAAAACGATGCACAGCACGGCGTTCGTCGGTGCAGATGTCTTCGGAACCTACCAGGTCGCGGATGCACGCGTGACGATCGGATTGGAACACCACAACCTCGTGGACGCACTCCACGTCTTCGCCCAAAGCACGGTGGGAGAACTGACCATCGTGTATCCAAGCAAAGACGGAGAAATGCTGCTGGAATTGGAAGAAGTCGTAGCAGGAACAGCCGTGAGCACGTATGCGCGAATCAGGACGGTTGTGGTGAACCCAATCATAGATTGGATGACCTACTGGGAGGAACCGTCCACGTCCTTCATCACATCTGGGGACCTCCTGCGCGAGGTCGTAGATGACTTGGACGGTGCAAGTGGAAGCGTGTGCGTCACCGTGCTGAAAAGCCCCGCCAAAGTGACGTTCGTGGCAGGAAACGCCAGTGATCTTTCCATCGAGATACCCGTCACGACGCTACTCGCCCACCACTTCCAGCAGGCGTACACAGAAAATTACTACAACTTCAGACACTTGAAGATAGGATTGGGAGGATTGAACTCGTCCAGAGACACCATCCAAGACGTCAAGAGTAATGTGAAAATTGATAAGAAGGGTCTTTTCAAGGTCGTTCATATGTTAAATTTGCCAGCTGCACAGCACTTGAGAATGCACGTCACGCAGACTAATAACAACCTCGCGATCCCTGGCAGGGAAGGCCTGGCATGTACACTTACATATTTTCTGCAACCTCAGGAGACGTAGCACACAAGAAACCATGACATGCTCTGCACCTAATAACATGCACCTAGTCTAACATGATAGGCTTGCCAATTGAATAAACAACAAAGCCAATTTTCCTAAGGTGATCGTGGTTCAACAAATTTCTGCCATCGAAAACGAAGGCTGGCTTTACCATGTTGTCAAAGAGCTTCTGGTAGTCTAGGTCTCTGAATTCGTCCCATTCAGTCAAGATGCACAACGCATGAGCATCTTTTGCAGCCTCATAGGCACTCTTGTAGCACAGGATCTGCTTGCTAAACAGTTTCTTCGAAGGGCTGCGGTGGGGATGGTCCCACTCGAACTGGCCTTCCTCCAGTTCCTGATGGACCTGTTCCTCGGTCACTTGCGGATCATAAACGCACACAGTAGCATTGTCTGCCAGAAGTCCTCCACACACATCGATGGCTGGAGTCTCTCTTGTATCGCCAGTGTCTTTCTTAAAAGCAAATCCCAGAACAGCAATTCTCTTCCCATTCACTGTGTTGAACATTGAACTCACAATACGGTGAACAAACCTTCGCTTCTGATAGTTGTTCATTACGATAACTTGCCTCCAGTATTCTGCCACCTCCTTCAAACCATTGCACTCACAAATGTACACCAAATTGAGGATGTCCTTCTGGAAACATGACCCACCGAAACCAACACTGGATCGTAGAAACTTGCCCCCGATACGAGAATCTGTCCCCACACACCTTGCAACTTCCTCTACATCAGCACCAGTAACTTCACAAAGCGCCGAAATAGCATTGACAGAAGAAATTCGCTGCGCAAGCATAGCATTTGCAGTCAGCTTTGCCAGTTCTGCCGACCACAAGTTGGACGTAAGGATACGTTCCCTTGGGATCCAATGAGCATAGACATCCACCAGCTTCTGAACGGCTCGCAGACCACTTTCTGTTTGCCGTCCACCGATGAGCACGCGATCAGGGCTCATCAAATCTGCAACAGCAGTTCCTTCAGCCAAAAACTCAGGATTCGATAGTACATCAATCTGGCAGGCTGAATCAGGCATGTTCCTCTTGATAACCTTTTCGATCGCCTCTGCAGTTTTGACTGGCACTGTTGATTTCTCCACAATGATTTTGTTCTTGTAGGTGCACGAAGCTATCATCCTAGCAGCACTTTCCCAGTAGGTAAGATCTGCTGCGTAACCTGCTCCAATGCCCTTCACCTTGGTGGGTGTGTTGACACTAACAAAGACTATATCTGCCTCTTCTACGTGCTTGTGAACATCCGTGCTAAAGAAGAGGTTTTTATTTTTGCATGACGCGACCATTTCGTCCAGTCCTGGTTCAAAGATTGGCAGCTTGTCACTGCAGGGATGAGGAAACGGGATGTCAGTATGGTCGGTGAACGGAGGCTGAAGAGGGCGTTCTGCACCGTTTTCGATCGCACCTGTTCCAAGCGTCGATTCTCGCCTTGTTGATGTCCACGACGGTCACCTTGATATCCGGACACTTGTAGGCGATGGCAGCCATGGTGGGTCCTCCCACATATCCGGCTCCAATGCAGCATATTTTCGTGCCTTCCATCGTTCCTTCGGGCAGCTCTTTCTTCCTAGGCGCAACCCCTTGCACCTTCGGATCCGCTTCGTTTCCAAACCTTCGAAATCTCCGCCGAACGCTGGGCAGTTCCGGCTTGTATCCAGGACGTTGCTTCCTGAGCCGACGCGCACCGTGTGGGCGTTTTGGTCTCGTTCGAATCTCCCTCCTTCCATCGACACCTTCGACTTTCCATCGCTATCTTTCCCATGATCTCGATGGTTTCTCCCTTTGGTTTCCCCCCGCGTCCCGTGGGTCGTGTGCGGCTCCCATTCTTCCAAGCCACGACCCCTCCCAAGGCTGATGCATCCGAGAGTTTCTTCTCGGATTCGCCGGATGGGAGGAGTGGAAAGCACCACCCATCCTTGGACTTGGAAAGGAAGAGGTGGAAAGGAAGGCTCTGGTTGGTTGTTCCTGAAAGAAATCCAATCTGGCAGTGGATGGAAATGACCGGACAAGGGAAGATCCCATCAGAGGGGTCCCAAGGGCGACCCTGTCCCTTCCTGTACACAATGGAGTCAGGGTCCGAAGGGCGGGGATGGACAAGGGAGAAGGATTGCCATGGACGAGCTTGTGTCACATATGGTGGTGGAAATAGGCGAATGATGCCAACAAGGGACTCTGTCGCGTCATCACACGTGTGGATGATCGGACCAGAGTCACACAGGCCGTGGAACAAATGTCGGAGGTCACGTCCCAGGCAACGAGGAAAGCTGAAACGATGGGGTCACCTCACCAGGAAGATTCTTGGGGATGGAGAAGACTCGTCAGCCATGAAGAGGATGCCAAAGATCACTCGCAAGGCGGAAACAAGTCATGGAAGGCCAAGGAGAGCATCAGGAAAACAGTGGGCAAACGATTCATACTAGGAAAGCTTCACATGATGGAGGAGAAGTGCCGCCAAGCATCGAGAAGACTGCCAGGGTCGAGAACGATACGGCAGTGGCAAATAAAAAAGCGGACCAGGAAGCTCACAACGCATCAAATAAAGAAATTCCAATCGCAACTGAAGTAGAAAGATTTCAAAGCCATAGTAATGCATGGGCAGCGATCTTGGATAGGGCTGCTTTGCTCTGTGTAGGAATTCTAGTTTGCTTGATGGTGGCATGTGCTGTCATCATTGCACTGGATCCTCCAAGTGTCAACACCAGTCTTCAAAACTTTGAGGCAAAGAGTGACATCGGAGAGATATATCGATCACTGCGGTTGGCTTCCGAAGACACCGCAGAGGCATATCTTAAGATTGAAAATTCAGACACCAAAAGTAGAATGTTAGCAGGTTCAAGAGACAGGGATCGGGTAAAGTGGACGCTTCATGTCATCTTCTCTACAAAAGATGGGACAAACATGCTTCATCCACAGCCACTTCACGCAGTTAGGAATATCGAGGAACAGATCCCGCGCTTTGAGAATTATGACAAAATATGTGCTCACAATTCTTCTGGTATCTGTGCAAAACCAGACTCGATACTAAACTACTTTTTCCTTCAAACAGATGACAAGGGACAGTTGGAGGAGGGGTGGGTCAACACGGCCGCAAGGAAACTTGCCAGCAATGATATTCTGTGGTATACAGATTCCTCCTTCAATGCCAACAATCTCACATCTTCTTACCTGCGTTCCACCTTTTTTTTTTCTGTCCCTGACACTTTTGAAGGGTGGGAGGATAGACCTTCTGAGCAGGAACTTTACTACAAGAACTGGATTAGTCGTAAACTGCCAGACCTGCTGGAGCTGTCCACTGACACTATTCAAGTGAACTGGATCGGGAACTACATCACGGAACATGAAATATGGCTCGCGTTGCTGGGGGACCTGAAGCTCTGTTTGATTGGAATGTCAATGATTGCTATGTACTGTGCATTGTACTTCAATTCCGTCTTCTTGGCCACCTTTGGAGTACTTCAGATTGCTTTCTCATTCCCACTGGGGTTTGTCCTCTACCGCTACATCTTTAGAATCCACGAAGTTGGGATGCTGGAGTTTTTAGGGTTTTTCCTGGTCCTTGGCATTGGAATAGATGACATATTCATATTCTATGGCAGCTTCAAGGTAGCATCACGGTTCCCTGGTGTTACGCTAGAGAAAAGATTAGGCTATGTTTTTTCTCACGCTGGTAGCTCCATGTTTGTGACCACTTGCACGTCCGCAACGGCTTTCGGTGCAAACATATTCTCCACCATCCCTGCGCTGCAGAGCTTTGGGCTGTTTATGTCTCTGCTGGTCTTTGTGAACTATTTATTGGTGCTCTGCTGGTTTCCAAGCATTCTTTGCTTGTGGGAAAAGCACATCAAGGGGACACGCGCAGATATTGCACCAATCACTATTTTGATGCACTTATGGATGAGCATAAAAAACTCCCTACCACTTCTAGGTGAACACTTGAATGCCTTCAAACGCCCCCAATTCTCTTGGAAGGGGTACTTCATGCTCATGAAACAATGGCGATATATGTGCTTGATCATGGCAAGCTCCATAATAGCAGTTTCTGCTGTCTTCACAAGTCAAATCAAGCAAAGCGAAGAATTTGCACGCTTTTTCCCTGAGAGTCACAACGTTCACTTTGTCAGTGTTCTATTCGACAGATTGTTCTTGGTCAACCATCAGATTAACCGTGGAGACCGCCCCCCAACAGATTCTGCAAGTGGTGGTTCTCCGCACGGTGGAGGTGTACCAGGTATAATCGATGGGCCTGGAACAGGGTTAGATAGCGTTGCAAACACTGAGCTGATAACTTTATCATGGGGGTTGAAGGGTATACAGGGCTACAACTCATTTGGTATTGGCTTGGGAAAAGATAGTCTCAGTGTTGCTTATGATGACAGCTTCAACATTTCGTCGAGGGCTGCTCAGCAGTCATTTTTGGACTTGTGCAGCGTGTTGAAGAAGGAGGACAGCATGGTACAAGAGGTTCAAAGATGTTTCATAGCGTCCTTTGCTTCTTGGACAAGTCAGAAATCGCTTTTTTCTCATACGAAGGCAATTCCTCTCTTCACCTTTCCGGTCCCTCCTCAACACTTTCCCCCAATACTCCTACAATGGCTAAGTGAGCAGCCATATTGGAAAAGGACAAGGGATGTCGGATACACGGTGAAGTCTCTACCACAACCTTCGTATGTGAAAATCATGGTCAGAACTACTATGAGTAAATCGTTGAGGGCAAGTGAGGCATCGGCTGAATTTTACCGGTGGAATGTATTCTTATCCAATTGGTCTGCCGCGGGATCTTGGGATGCTCCACCCCCAAAGGTCAGCAGCCCGCTTTTTGTTAGAATGGCTACAGAGGAAGCAGCCATTCAAGGTTTGCTCCAAAGCCTTATTATTTCTATCGTAAGCGTCATCTTTGCGTTGCTGATCTTCACTCGCAGCCTCACCCTCTCAGCATTAGCAGGTATTACGGTGACAGGCATTACTACAGTCATAGTAGGCTTCATGAACAGGCCTCTTGGATGGAGCATTGGTGCTATAGAGTCCGTGTCGCTTACCTTCCTGGTTGGTCTGACAGTGGATTACGTATTACACCTTGCAAAGCATTTTCTGGTTTCCAGGCAGGCCTCGGGCATGGACCGAGCAAAAGAGGCATTCACTGAGCTCGGGCCGAGCATATTTGCTTCTGCAGTGACAACAGTACTTGGTGTTTTCCCACTATTCTTCTGCACAATCCTGGCTTTTGTGAAAGTTGGGTTGATTGTGGTATTATCAATCACAACCACCCTACTCTTTGCTTTTCATATGTTCATGCCGCTGTTGATGTTGCTGGGCAGTTTTGCAATCAGGCCATGGGGAAGTTGGCAAAAAGTTCAACGCTTCAATGACGCGTTGTTTTGCCATTCCTTACGAGCATTCAACTCTTTACTTGCTCTATTGCTGGTGTGCAGTGTTTCTATCCCCTCTGTGCGCACATATGTATATGGGAACGTGGGACAGATGGGCATTGTCCTCTACTTCTACGCCAGCTGCATCTCCCTGGACCTATCGCATTCAATCATGGAGAAGATCAAGTAGATTCGAGGGAAACAACATATTTTGGATCTTTACAACGCTGCAAAGGTGTAGTTTATTGTTGATGGCATTTCAGTCCGTATTACGATACGCAGGCGGTCTTACATCCGTTTTCTTTTCGCTGTGCACGCACATCGAGGCACCCACGCCTACTCTCCACGATAGCTTTCGATGGTCCTTCCTCTTCGTGCACATTCAAGGATCACTTGTTCGCTCCTCAAGTAAAACATGGCGAAGAAAGGAGAGATGGCGGTTGCCACCTTCCCACTGACTCCCAATCGGTTGCGGAACGCGGCCCATTTGCGGTCGGCCAGGTAGGTGATGGGTCCGGAAACGGCCAAGGCTTGGAATCCTCCCACCAATCCCGCACGCCAAGCTTCCATCGTGCAGCTCTGTCGCTTCTCTTCGTCAAACGCCATGGCGGAAGCTGCTGTTGTGTATTCCGACACTTGGGACGGTTGGACGACACCAACGAACGGGACGGTTGTGGACCCCACAACCGTAACGGTTCGAACGGGACGGATGTCGCGGAAGGGGAGACGTCCTGGGGTCCAGGACATGGGCAGACAAGGGAAGCCAATGGACCTGCATGGCCACGTCCAAACTCCCTGCACATTCCAAATCAGGTCTAAATGCCACAAGAGGGGGAATATGGAGAGGGAGAAATGGTTGCTTCCATGCTGTAGAATGGATACCGCGATTTCCTAGGCACATTTCCAGATGAATGGGAGATTCGAACCAGGGACAGAACATTCCCTGGAAATTTCAACAGCACTTCGTTTTATGTGTACAACTAACCTGGAACTTTTCGAAGATAGACTGGCAATGTTTTCACATGCCGTAGGGGAAAGGGATCAGGACATCAAAGTCAATGGGTGTATCATCTCTTCAATGGAACTTTTCAGGTAAGCGTGGTAGTCAACATCATGTTGACAGGGGTGTTTTTTGATCTTTGCTTCTTACATCTTCAGAGCATTGCAAGGTTTTCCTATGAGTAGCAAAGATTCTTCCTGGGAGACTGCCACATCAATGCACGATCGGATTTCCCAAGAAGCTTAGCCAAGTTGCACTCTTCCAACATTACGAAACGAAAGAGGAAGTACTGATCTTTTTCAGAAAGGAAAGGTTACTGCTTCATTATGTGCGTCAACAAGCAAAATGCACTGACCATGAATGTTACCAACTCTCTCTTGCTGGATGGCGGGCACATAAGCTTTGAAAAGTCTTGTCTATCGTAACTCAACATGTAAGTATGACTTTCCACTTCCAAAGTTGACAGCATGTTCCAAAAGTGATTGAAAACAAACAGGTACCCTGGTCGTTGTTTCCCACGCTGACACAAAGATGTCTTGTCTAGAGGAAATATCTGATTCCTTCCGAGTGGAGTGGTTAAAAATCCTACGCTCTCAAAGACCGGAAAGGCACATGCAGCATGAACTTCCTACTTGCAAAAAGCGGTCAACAGTTCTTAGGCCATCCCTCCTTTAGACTGCCACACAAAAGTGCCCATTTGTATGATTCTGTTCACAGCAAGGTAAAATCTCTGAACAGCCACTCATTTCTGACTTGGCATGAACTGCATTGCATGTATTCTACGCACATCAAAGTTTTATCTGCAGATGCATCACTCTATCCTTTAGATTTTGACAGTGCGTATCGTTCTTCAAAGCGGAGATGCATGACTTAGAGATCATAATGTCTCTCCATCAACACCTACAGTACATTGCATCTCATATGTAACTAAACTTTACCGAACACCAGTATGGACGCTCGTCTCAAAGCTATTGCACGCATAAAAACACCCACAAGGCCAATGAAGAAAGTAGCACAGGATCCCCCGACAAAATTTCAGCTGACCAGACGCACTGCTCACCAGCAATCAAACAGAATCCAGAATGCAAGGCTGCTTGATTCCCATTCATTGAGGTCAAGTGTTCATGTATGATCCTTCCTCCAGCCTGAGCGGCGTATTGCGCTCTGCTCTCACAAGGAGGAACTTGGATGTCGCATGCAACTGATGACAAACCATGTGCATGAGCATTTTTTTGCTACTGAGGCTTCAAATGGCATATGCTGGCTCACAGAAATATCAGATTTTTCAGGATCAAAAGTACTAGCATGAATAAGATGGCGCCAACTAGTAAGAGGATACACATGGTCATGCGGCTTCTTTTCTGCGATCTTTCTGCCTTTCTGAGCTGTTCTAGGCCTTCTTCCACGTGTGACCCAACCTGCTCAATGTTGTAATCGATGCGATCGAGTACGCTGCCTTGATCGATCACAAGTGTGGACAAGTCCTTCATAACCATGGCAAGGTCTTCCACTGATTGAGCCACAGCTTCGATCTCCCGTTCACGTTCCCTAACCATCGCCGTATTTGCCTGTTCTACCATAGCCTCTGCTTTGATGAATCCATCATCTTCGGGTATTCTCTCTTCACGAGTAGGTTCTAGCCCTGGCACAAAGGTGCGACTGGATCCCTCTGCTTGCTTCTTCAAGCGTACAAGGTAATTTTTCTGTGCCTTCCTGAACTCGATCGAGAGCTTCTGCAATTGTTGCGCAGCTTGAGCTTGCACGTTTTTCTTCACTGCATCTTCTTCTTGGTTTCCAAGCGATCTCAGTCCACGCAACCGGCCTTCACAGTTGTGCAATGCCCTTGTGATTTCTCTGGCTTTGTTGTCTGCTTGTACTTGTGGTGCTCCAGCGCTGTCGTCGTCGAAGGACGCACGGAGCGCACGTGCGTGAAGTTTCGGCAGCTCGTCCAGCATCCCTCTTATTTTCGCCATGTCTTCGGCGAGCGCTTCGGACGCGTCCACCCATGGCGGTGGTAGACTGGTGGTGCGTCCTGGGATGGCCTGGTCCGTCGTGTTCCTGCCGGGCAGCAGCGCCTCGTGTTCCACCGATGACGGTTCAAACAGAGCTCGTGTAGCACGAGATGCTTCGCGGTACCTGCGAAACACTGCCGTTCGGCTTCGCACGGCGCCCATCGGCGCCACGACGTGCGCCATCACGCGCACGCACGTGCGTGTCGTCGTCGAAACTCCCGTCCCCCTCGTTTTCCTATCAAAACGCCAGGATAGAAAGGAAACCGATTCCCGGTTCATCCGAGGGATTTTCCGATCCAAACTCCCGAATAGAAGGAAAGGCGTTCCCTTCTCTTCGTCGAAAGCAGACCAACGGAGCCCTTCCCACGAAAAAAACAAAAACATCCTGTCGAATACAGCAAGCGAGTTTCGATCTCGCGACCTTCTGCGTGTAAGGCAGATGCTCTCCCAACTGAGCTATCGCTGCAACACAACCACCGGGGTTAACAAGTTGTGAAGCTGAACTACTTGGACTTGTCGGTGGAGGTGGCGGATGTTCGAGTGGGATTCCTAGCGGAGTTGTAGCATGGCGCGAGAAACAAGCGATGGGGATGGAAAGAGGAAAGATTCACGCATGCCGACGGTCGAACACGAGAAAGGTTGTGATACGGGAGTGCACACGCATTTGCTTGGAGTTTGCAAACGAGGAACCCTTGAAATCGATGCCATAAACCGGAAACAATTTGCCACGCACTATTCTTCTTGGCAATGGGGGAATAATTCCCGTAACAAAATCAAGACAAAGCCCACTAATTTTCGTAGTGACAACAATAGAAAAAATCCAACTGTGAATCATTCAAAAATGACCTCTCACTCTCCGTCACTCCCTCTTTAGCTTACAAGACCATCAAGCATTCGCATTCTCGATGGAGCTTGGCTTGGACCTTCCTCGGGTCCACATGAGCGATGGTGGAAAACGCACGGCAATCTACACTAGCGGGAGAATTGTACAATTCATGGGGGATGGATGCCCCTTTGCCACAAATTTGAATGTTGACAAGGTCAAATCCATCTACTAGAGTTGCAAAAATTATATTTAGAACGAGTAACTTCTTATTTTGAATGCTTCTTCAACGTACCTTGAATGCAGTGGACACCAAGATCCAGACCCCTCCGAAAGTAAATGTTGACATGTATAGTATGTTTGTCCCATCCACAATGTCGTCGGACAACTATTTGTAGTAAAGGATTTTCCAATGCATTAAAAGATGGCAAGCGAAGCACAAGCTTATCAAAAATGGAGTGCAAAGTGTGTGTGAAAGCACGGATTCTCTTGCGGGAGACACAAAACATGGTTGCATGCTACACGTCTAATGCTCTGGCAGTCAGATTTGAAGTATGCCATTGTTCTTAACGAGCTCACAGTCAAGCAGGAGTGGAGGCATAGGCAAAAGATTCAGGTGCCTAATAGTACCTAATGTTTCTTCTTTCCAGTAAATTGTTTCTTGCGTGCAAGCTTCCCCTTGCCCTTATTACGTATCCTTGCCTTTGCCTTTTTGAGTCGAGCAGCAGCAGGCAAGGCCTTTGCCTTCTCCTTTTCTTTGTTGCTTCGTCCACCCTCCTTCTTGTGCTTGAACTTGGCAGAGGCTCCAAATTCTCTTCCCTCACGGCCTTCATACACTTTGGCCAATCGCATCGACTTTTCTTGCCTGACCCGGATCGTAGGACCAAGGTCTTCAGGAGCGACTCGTTTTTCATGTAAGCTGTGCAGCTTTGGACTTTTGCCTTCACTGGATTTTGCCGTAGATTTTAGACCATGTTTCTGCATCTGAGATTCAAGCAGTCTTTCTTGCTTTCTTCGCTTCATCAGTGAAAAGTCTTCGGGTGTGAGTGTGCGAAGCATTTCTGTGCTGAGTAGACCTGTTGACGCATCGTCACAGCATTTCTCGGATCTGATCTCAGCTACCTTTCTTTTGAGGGACCGTAAGCTATTGCAATTTTCCTCCACTTCTGTGCCATTGGCTGAGGTCCCTTCTTTCTCAACCTCGCTTTTGGACGGCCCTTCCTTCAACTCCACCTGAGTCCTTGAAGCAGGTAATTCTTCGGCTTCTTCCTCAGAAACACCCGAGTCACGGTCAGAACTTTCTTCGAAGGAATCCTCTGCATCAGCTGAACCAGAAGATAAATCACTGTCGGAACCGTCTTCACCTTCCGAGTCATCCTCCTCAGATCGAGAAGCATGACCATCTGATTCCAGAAGCTCAACCCCAGGAATACGACTGGGGACTTCTCCGGCACCATATGGCTGCAGCTTTGGAGCTCCATTACTCAGTAAACTTTCTTGTACGGCCCTACCTCTGTCCTTCTTGTGGAGCATTTGTGGTGCGACACTCCGAAATAGGGAAATGAGGGACCGGGCAGCCATTCGAACACCCTTAATTTTGTCCGTTTTGTAAGAAGCCAAGTCCTGCAGCAAAACGTCAGATATTATCAAAGGCTGCCTTGCACAAAGTTCACGGACTGATTGGAGTCCCACTTGTACAACTTCGGGTCGGGCACGATCATGAATGAAGTTGTTGACAAGTTGGCGAAGCACCGGTTCCAGAACATCGGGAGGCACCATGTCATGCGTAGCTTGTGCTAGCGAAGCAAGAATTAGGGTGACTTCTCTTTGTTGGGGCATCATGTACTTTTGCACAAACGGATAGAATTGTAGAAGAATCAACTTATGGACCCCAATCGTACGAGAAATCACCTGAAGCATCTTCAGCCGGGTTTCGAAGGTCTCTGCCCCTTTGTTGAGCCTAGCAAAGAGCTGATCTGCAAACCCTTCAGGATCAAGCAAGAGGTGCAAAGCTGCGATACCTCCTTGTCCTTCACCCTGTGCCTCTCGTCTAGCTTGTTTCTTAACTGTCATCATCACACGTTTGAGTTTGGCTTGTTTTTTCTTTTTTGTGGAAAAAGTTCCCTTCTTGTAGGCAGCATAGATTTCGCGCTTTGATGGTCCTGCAACTCCAGCAGCGGCATTTGAAGCCCGTAGAAGCATGTCCTTCTCCTCTTCTTCTTCATCAGAGCTATCATCTGGGTCATCCTCCACTTCGTTTCCGAGAAAAAAGTTCAAACATGCATTCAAGATTGATGAGGAGGGATGTTTTGCCCCACATGCCAAAACATTCACTGCATTGGAGTTCCTCCAAATGTTCCTCCTGTACATTTCAGCAATGATGGCCAATGATTTCTTGGACACAAATTCTTCCTCGTTTTCAATGTTCTCTCGTAGGAACCCGAGTAAGGCTTTATTCAATGCTTCATCCTGCTTACGCTTGTTACATTTAGCAATGTCGGCGATGATGTGTCGAAAAATGAGCTGGTGCAATTCCTTGTCTCGACACCGGAAGAGACGAAAGAAGAGGGGGAGGAGTTGTGTTGGTCCAACTTGCTTCCTGTTCCGCAGCATGATCAGTGCTTGGGCCAGGGTCTTACGTAAGGTGGGAGTGAGAACAGCAGCATTGTTTTCAAGCAATTCCATGAGTTCTTGTGGCAAGCTCGCCGTCTGCTTCGGATAGGAGGCAGCCACTTGTGCCATAAACATGACCAGTTCGGCGAATTCCTCGCTGTTCTTCTGTGGATGGAGCTTGAACAGGGACAGTTCCGCCAGGAAGTGACGCCTCTGCAGTTCGAACTCGTCCACATATCCTTCTGGATCCCGCTTGGCTTTGTTCTGCAGCGCAGCGAGGTCGGCGCCGCCCAGACGCGCCGCCATCGCGTGCGCTCGTCGACACGCTCCTTTCGTCGGCTGGGAGGTTAACCGGATCGATTAACCCACGACCGAGGTCCCCTCCAGTCCGAAGCACTACGAAGGCAGATCGAGGTTAACATCGAGTAAACACGACCGTGTTGGACCCGAAGGAAACCGGGGTGCATGCACCGCCCCCGGAGAGAAAAAACTCCCCTGGACTGACGGTTCGACGACAGCCTAGTGCAGGGTGGATTCTTCTCTTTCAACTGCACCATCTTCGATGTGAAGATCGACAGAAAAGAGGAAGGAATTGTTCGACAGACGGCGGAAGATGGAGGTTGCAGGTGGTAGCCGTGATGCCCAAGTGGTGTATGCAAGTATGGAAATGGGGAGATGCGACAGCCGGATCGGCCCGGTCCCGGATGAGGCAAGAAGAACCAAACATCGATGCGACGCAACTGAAAAGCATCTCATCCACGAGGTGGCCTGGTATGCATCATTCATGCGCTTCTCCATCGAAGTGCTCCCCAAGAGGTAGACAGGTTGGGGAGCCAGCACCTTGCCTTGGGCTATCTGAAGCTACCATGCAGTAAAATGGAAACGCCCTCGATGGATATCTTTTAATTGCTAGTAACCTGCTGTTACGCACATCTTTACATGCACTCTACAAACGAGTAGCTCAAGCAGGTTGAAAAGAATAGAGAATCTGTCTGAGATAATGCTTGTACCCATCGGTCCATACCTGAAATGACGGCAAGTTTGGGGATCGCAGAAAATATCCTCGAAGAAAACCGTGCCGATAAACTCGTCATCGCTAGATAAGGCTACGCTGCAATGCCCTCAACCAGGAGCGCAGTTTCTATGGGTGATGATGCTTGTCCTCCAAAGAACCATCCTGCACGCCATTCAGCAAGAGCACAGACAGCGTGACTTAATTTCTGGGACATCAGCTTTGCACACTCTGCCTACGCAGGGGTACTTTGGATCTTCTGAGTAGCCCGTGATGCATCTCCTTTTTGCACTGGAGTGGAGGGGGAGCCTTCTTGCTTTTGTTCACTTCTCACCCTACGACTTTCGTCAAAATACTGGTTCGGGTGATTTATACCCGTCACACAAGCACATCCATGTACTCCTTCGAAAGTCTCTTGGCAAGCTAGCTGGAAGTGCTTGTTTTTCACCTTGTCTAGAATACTACCAATTTTGTATGAATCTAAGCTAAGGACTTGCAGCATCGATCTAAGGTCGTCCTCACTTCTGTGCCTATACGGGCAGCCGTGGGAGTCGTCATTGCCTGGAGTCGAAGTAATGATTTTCATGCATGAATAGGGCGTGTAATCCCGTCTGTTTCCCTCCTTTCCATAGTTGTGCCTGATGTTGTAAGCGAATTTCTTTTCAAATTGTTCGGCATCGTATTTTGGTGCAAACTCTGCTTTCCAAAAAGCAAGAGCGTCTTGCAGGTTGAGGCCAATTCCTTTGAGAAACAGCCCCAACTGCATTCTGCCACCATGTTTTAAGTGGTGATTTGCTTTTAGTCGATGGTACAAGTGGCTCATACACAAGGGGAATGACTCAGCTGCCAAGCTGGGAAGACTCTGTACAGTCACTGGGGCATCTGCTCCTCCTCCTCTTGCACCATTGTCATAGTCTGGTCCGAGGTATCGTTTGTTTAGTGAATCTACCAGCGGTGCAAGCCGTTGCTGCTCTCCTGCAGCAAACTCGTCCCATTTCCTTGCTGTCAGGATCAGACACTTGGAGAGCTGTGCTCGGAAGTGTCCAACCAGCAGTGCTGTCAATTGGTTTGCTTTCAAAAATACCGTGCCGTTTTCCACGTAGACCTTCCTCATGGCAACAAGTTCTGGCACACTCTCAAAGGGGACTTGGAAGAACTTAGATTCCCTCCAGAGTTCTTCCTCGGTTATTCTCTCGCTCTGCTGTGAATTATACACTGCAAGCAAGTTTTTCACCAGGGCTTTGAAGCGATCTTGCTTCAACTTTGTACAGGGAAGATGGCATTTCTCCAAAAGGCTCACTTTTTCATCTTCAGAAATGATTCTAAACTTTTGTCTGAATAGGTCACATTCGTGCTGGATAAACCACCGCCTCAACTCATCAGTCTGGCAATATGCCAGTCGAAGCACAAAATGGGAGATTGTGTCTTTCCTTCTTGTTGCCTCTGCAGTATCTTCCTGCATGTGCTGCTTCAACAGGGTGAACACGGCATCGGTGAGTTCGTTCTCACGTTTTCCGCTGATTTTTGCAGCTTCTATTCCTTTGAGCACTGTTTGGGGTACAATCGAACGCATACACGTCAGCATTTCTCCTAGCATGGGCTCCGATGTGAAACAGCATTCTGCTACGTGGAGATACCACTCACCTCGCAGTCGGTCGATGGCCAGTTCTTCGAATTCTTCGAGTGCGATGTCTTCGAGGGGTGGATCAAAGTACAACGAAGGCAAGAACTTGGACGCTTCGCCACCACTGTTGCTTTTCGGGATACCACGGCCTTGATAGGCGCCTTCCACTTGGAACGCCATCGTCTCGCCACTCAACCTTCCCGTGGATCAGAACGTTTGCCACTGGTTCCCTGCTGCACCGTCCCACGTGTTCCAAACGAGTGCACACGACACTTTCTGCGGCGATTGCTTCTCTCCTGCTTCGTGTTCGTGCGATAGAAGCGCTCGCGCTCCAGCTCGCTCCCGCCAAATCCGTCCACTGATTCTTTCCCGCCTTTTTCGTGGGCCTCGTGATCCGGTTTTGAACCCGAAGTCCGGCACCTTAGAAGGGGATTCGATCAGGTTTGACCCAGAAACTATCCGGTTGAAACCGGAGCGAAAGGGCAAGGACCGGACGAGGGAAGGACGAGAACGAAGGTGCAAGGCTTGGACGTGGAAGACGCGTCATGGTGGTTGAAACAAGATGGCCTGAAGGACAACAGAGAGGAGTTTCCCCGATGGTCACACCAACGGTGTCTCGATGGGCTTAGGTTTGAATCGACATTGTTTGTGGCGAATCAACATAGCGTTTCTAACTGCATTGCGGTCCCTTTTCGAAGGGGGCTCTTCACCAAAGATAATCCATCGGCTTGACACATGACGCCTCTTTCGCTCTGAGAGTTCTTATCAAAGCACCGTTCGAAGGGAGTGGCGTACATATTGAATGTGTGCAAAGTTTGGATGCTACAATTGTTCGAGTTCATGACAGCCACTGCAATGCCAAAGAAGCACCCTTTTACAATTCTTGTTTTTCCAAGTGCATTCCTTGCCATCGAAAAAAAACAAGTGACTGCCGAGGATTAGATTTCGAACGAACACCACTTTGCACGGAAAATCATCTCACTCACAAGATGAAAACCATGACAAGTCCGAAAAATTGTTGACTTTCACTCGCTTGGTTGCTTGTTAGTGACCTTTGCGACAATATGACAAAGCTCCTTCATCTTCGTTTGAAAAACGGTTGTCTACATTCGCGATATGAATTGAGTTTGAGTAGATTGGTTTGATCCATGCAAAATACACCCATCGACGCTTACAACATGCATCGCATATGAATGCATTTGTTGTCCTATCACGTTCCATCCAGTGAATTGTATTACGAGGACGTCTTGCAATCAACGTACAAAAGCATTGATGCATGTTATTCGTTGATGATTTTTCTGCAAGCCTTCGGTACGCCAATTTGACGCTTAGGTCAACTTTCAATACATTATATGCAATCATTGATGTGTCAATAGTGGAAGTTGCGGAAAAATTGATTCCTCTATGAGATCACCAAATATCGTGGTGGACATCTTGCATGGTGAAGCTCGATTGCGAGTTTCATGTGCTTGTGAAACATACAGTCGCTCTTCGGTCTTTGATAGTCCATACCCGTCCTACACCGTGGTATTTGATGCATCTAGCGGAAAACTGAGAAAAAATGCAAGAATCTAAGGACGACTTGCTTCGTCTCATTCATGGCATGTGCATTTTTCAAACGTATGTCTCTCGTAGCCACTCGTATTTGAATTGTTCTATCGACGCAATGTGAAAGGGTTGAGCAGACGCACGAAGCATGGATTTCACGCATCTTGCACATGGCTTCTTTCGCAAAGGAGCGCAATTTGATCATTGTGCGCTCGGCAAGCATGTGGCCAATCGACGAAACGACACTATGCAAGAGGTGCCAACTTTGCCAACGTCATGCATTGGAGAGGACTTGTCTCCACATCCATTTTTGTGGCCCATTTGGATTCACGCACATGTGCACCGTCCGCACTCATCCACATCATGTCAACGTTTGAAGTGTTTGTAGATTGGTTGGCGAAGCCATCCCCGCGTCATTATCAACAATCTCCTCGTCATTCGGAGACTCCTTCGTGCTTTGCCGTCCTTCTTCAAGCATGGACAGTGCGTAGCAACGCACGCTTCGTTCGTTTGCCTTGTTCTCCTTTTTGTTGAATGGAAAATAGACGAGTCGTTTCTGGTTGGCAGGAGCTGAATTCATTCAAATCTTCCGGTACTGCTCGTGGTTGCGAGGCTTGCAAGCGTGCGACGGATCGCGGCACGTGGAAGGGAAAGCATGGCCGACGGAAGGATCAAGGCGTCAGAATGCGCTCCTCTTGCGTCTCTGGAGGTCGAATCTGAAGACGAAATCGACGATGCGCGCGTCGTGTGGGAACAGGAGGACTTGGTGAGCCAGTGGACATGTGGCAAGTTGGTCGTGAAGCAGCACGAAAGACGGATCCAACCAACACCCAACGCTCACGAAGCGAACGAAGATGGCACTCGAGAGCACGATTTGTGGAACACCGTAGAGAGAAGCCCTTTCTCGCGCGCGGAAAGATTATTTGCATCTCCAGAAGGAACCTCCAAGGAACACGGACAGACGGTCCAAGTTCAGCCGGACAGGCACACGAATGATGCACTACACAAGCACCTCGCTGCACAGCAGGAAATGTGCCTGCGTGAGAGAAAGACAAACGTCCCTGTGGAGCGAACGCCCATGCACGAACTCAGTCCACCTACAAAGAGCGGAACAGGATGTCTCCCTGCTCCGAAAGGTTCCAAGAACAACAGGCGACGAGACTATTCGAAGAGTGCTACAAAGAGGAAGCGATTCTCTATTGTTTCTCCGACCAAAAGAACTGATGCCGGGGAGAGGCAAGAAAGCCAAGGTGTGGATGTCCTGTGGAAAGCGATGGATATGGGGAATGCTCCAAATGCTCAGCACCATACTGGCCATCCTTCCTGTAAAAGTGCAGACGAACCGGTGGAGGAAAGACCAATACTTGATCGGAAATCTTCGGAATTCTCTAGCTTTTTGGAATCTCTAGAACCGCAACCCATGGACAATCCTTACAACATGTACCTTGGCAGCAGGAAATCCAGGAAGGCTCTAAGGCCTGGACTCTCTTCGCGTTTGGTTCGGATTTTAAGCTCTCCTGGGCAAAGCCCATTGAACAGAAACCGCACTTCATGCAATTCGGAATCTTGCAGCGATCCCTGTTATTATGAAGTATCTATAACCTCACAGCATTTTCAGGCTCACTTAGTGATACAACTTGGCACACTCGCAAGCCAAGCAGCCACTGCCAAGTGTCAAGTGACCCTTATTGGAAATACCAAGCTAGGGGACCGACCGTATCCGATAGGGACTAGAGTGCGTATCTTATCATCTCAGTACAAGGAAGCGATGGAGGTTCAAGGAGTCAAGTGTCTAATTCAGCACAGTTGCATAGTTAATAACATCCATGGTATACAGAACAACAACAGTACTTGACTTTGTTCATACTTTCTCATGTGCACAACATCGAGAATACCGCGGCACATCTACCATGAAAATACATTATTAAGATCTGGCCTTCTATGAAACCAAAACCACATGCCCGAAAATGTACCTACCTTGCAACAAGCTTTGTTGGCTCTAGCGTAGTATCCATCCAATCTTGTTTGACACCAGCCTTCTTTGTTTTGCAGTGATCAACCTCGTAGCCTTGCTGCTTCAACTCAGCAACGATTCCACTAACACAGGGAAGCTTCAATCCGATTGGGAGTGGTGTGTGTGGATTGGCCAGTGCTTCTGTGATTGCCTCCGACACCAATTCCTCTGGCAAGGAGAGAGATGAGTTGCGCGAAACGGGGACAACTTGACAATTTCCTGCATCATAATGAAAAACACTCTGGTCATGTGACACATCCAGCATGTTCTCACCCACCGAAAGTCCGCGGCTGACATTGGCAACCCAATGGTGCTGGTCTGTGGCGACAGGGGTTCCAATGACCGTTAATCCACCTTGGCTGATGGAAAAATGGCCCATCCTTCCAGCACTACCAATGTTGGCAGGCAGAGGTAGGAGAGGTCGCTGGTGCACGCTCCTTTCGGGCCCATTATCTTGAGAGGATTTCAAGGAATCTGTCTCCTTTCCTCCCATGGTCTGACTTGATCCACCTGAATTAGATGTACTGCTTAATTTCTGACCCCCTGCCGCGTTTGATGATGCAAGGTATGATCTCAAGTAGTCAGCTACAATATGCTTATTCAAGCCCTTTGCTGCAGTTCCCATGGCCTGGAGGATCTTGACAGGACTTGCCTGTGGCCCAAGCTTCTCTACAATCTCAACAAATCGCTTGTGACGGTCGGCAGGCCATTTGTCCCCAGAATTAGATGGGGAGTTCTCCTTCGAACCCTTCGATGCTGACATTTCCATCAACTTGGCCTTCTTCGGTGCGCTTCCACCATCGCTCTTGTTGAGCTTGCTCTTCAGGTGAGCTGGAGGGTTTCTGACGACATGCTGCCACATGGTCTTCAGTCTTGAAAGCGGGAGTGGTTTGTAGAAAAAGTCCACAGCCCCGAGTCTGACTGCCTTCATAAGATACTTAGGATCGTGCCTGTCTTTTGTCACGACAATGACTGGAATCCCGCAGCGGTTTTCTAACAGTGTAAGTGCTGGACATCCTTCCGCTCCAGTTCCTTCCACCACGACGATGTGGAAGTTGGATGAGGATGTCTTCAGCAGTTCAATCCCATCGCAAGCCTTTTCGCAGGCTATGACTTCATATTTGAACTGCTTCAGTGCCCTCTGCGATTCCCCGCGCTCTTCTTTGTTGCTATCGATGAGGAGCACCTTGAGACCCTCGGGAAAACTGGGCCATAGTTGCTTCACCGTGCCCACCATCCCTGTACCCGGAAAAGATTTCGCACCACACAAGAGGCGTGGATGATCACGTCACAGTCCTTCCTGCTTATCGATTTTTGCAGGCACACTCTTCGAGCTTGCTCGTGCACTCTACAGGATCACGAACGCTCCGCTCTACACGTGCTTGCAGTGCACTTCCGTTCAGGCGGCGACGCTCCGCTCCCAACACCGTGGTCCGAAGGCACTCTTTCCCCGCCTCCTCTTCGCGATCCGCAAGCACGCCACGTCTCTCCACGTGTGCGTCTCTCTCCTCCCTCTTGCAGGTGCTGTTCGCCTGTCGATGCGCACGTGCGGATCGGATCGCAGCACGAGAAGTCGTGTGATGGACGTGACGTTGGCCGTGACGACTCGTGCCTCTGCACAAGGCTTCGTCGACGGGCACAGATGTCGCCTGGCCGTATCTAGGAGAAATCGTAGAGACCCGCAGAGGAGGCGCACGTGGTCAGGAGGAGGGGGAGTCCGAACTGCTCCTCTGCGGTAGATGGAACCCAGGCCTCGGTCGGTGGTGCGAGGAACGGTCGCCCGGAGGATCGGCGTGGAAGAACATGTGCCGCAGAGGAAGATTGGGTGGGGGAGCGGTGGAGGAGGGAGCCGTATTGCCCTTCCTCTGCGCCGATGGAGATACGCGAGAGGAGGGGCGTCGAGACGTGGGGCCCCGATTCATCCAGTAATCACGCAGATTCGGAATTGCCGTATTTCTTTCTCAGGAGGGAATATCGCTCGATTTGCCAACCACAAATATCAGATGACGCGGCGTGGATTTCCTCGAAGGTATCTGTCGTTTATTTACATGATACGCCGATACAAGTCTCTCCATGTTCGTCCGTAAAATGCGTATGGCGTCGAGGAGATTCTAGGCGTTTCGACGATGTCGTCAGGATCGTCTACGTCGTAGATATTTTCACACCAGAAATCCAACTAACGACCGCATCGACCGTCCTGTCCTCTACGGACACGGTTTCGGGATCCTCACGCCTACGGTACGGGTTGCCGGTCACGTGCACCACGGGGCGAGTAATGGGACGGATCCGGAGGGGACGATATGGCAAGGCACGTGCGTGGAGAGGTCCAAGATGCGATGGGAAAGGAAAACGCTGGCACAGAACCTCCGTGGCTTGCGTGAGAGACGCTCCGGCCAATTGGGGAGAAAATGCCCTCCGTCGCTGGCGGACTTCTGGTCTCCCTACTCAAACGGTTACAGCGTACACATACAAATTAGGACGGACAGGGCGTGTCCGGCAAGCTCAGCTGCTACCTTTTCAAAGCAACCCAATACGAGTAGGAAACAAAGTTGTAGCGTCAACAGAAGCTTTCCTTGCTCTGACTTTCAACAGACCTACTGGCAAGAGATATGCTTCAAAGACCGGCCCCAAAAATTAAAAACAAGCATCCTCAGCGAGAACCAGAACAGACTGACACGTGACATGTGCATGCCTCGAACCATTCCCAGTGTTAGAAGCCCATGCAGATCCTGCATTCAGTACCATGCAAGCAATTCTTTGCCGCAAACGAAGATGGTGCCTGATCTTACAACTACATGTGCTCAGTGGGGTTCTTCGCTTTGATCCAAGCGAATGTGCAACTCTTTCAACTGTGAAGGAGGGACAGGGTCCGGAGTGTGGGTCAGCGAGCAAAGTGCCTGTGTCGTTTTAGGAAAGGCAATCACATCTCTGATAGACGATGCTCCACACAGGAGCATGACCAACCGATCTATCCCCAATGCCAAACCTCCATGAGGTGGAGCACCCATATCAAAGCACTGAAGCAAGTAGCCAAACTTCTCCTCGGCTTCCATCTTCGAGACGCCGATCGCGGCAAAGACCTTCTCCTGCACCTCTCTCTGGTAGATACGGAGGCTTCCGCCACCAATCTCCACCCCATTGTACACAATATCATAAGCTTGAGCCCGTGCATTTTGTAGGTTGCTCAAGTCACTTGCGTGGGGAGCAGTGAATGGATGATGGACAGCTTCATAACGCTCTTGCTCGTCGTTCCATTCCATCAAAGGAAAGTCAGTGATCCAAAGTGCAGCATGCTTCACATCAGAATCTACGATTTCCCCTAGTGAGTTAGCAATGAAGCAGCGTAGACGCCCAAGCGCGGTTTGTATCGACCTTGTCGGACCCGCACCAAAGAGAAGCAGGTCGCCAGGCTCCGTTCCAACGTGTTCCTTAATTTTGTTGGCTCTATCACCTTCAAGTGCTTCTAAAATTGGCTTGGCACCTTCAAGTGTGCCATCAGCACCTAATCTTGCAAATGATAGACCTGCTAGCCCTGCAGCTGCAGCTTCCTTCGCCACTTCTCCTTTTGGCCACTTCAGTTTTGAATTGGATATCCTTCCTCCATTTGGTATACGCATGCAGTAGACGCTCCCCCCATCAGCAACTGCATCCGCAAAAACCTTAAAGCCACAGTCTTTTACGAGTGTAGTGATGTCATACAGCCGAAGATCATACCTGGTGTCGGGACGATCGGTCCCATACCTTGACATGGCTGCGTCGTACGTCATGCGAGGGAATGGCTTCGACAGTTCTATGCCTGCGCATTCCTTGAACACTTTGTCGAGGAGGTCTTCGCTGAGCTGCATGATTTGATCCTGGTCCATGAATGCCATTTCCAAGTCAAGCTGAGTGAATTCTGGCTGTCGATCTGCCCGTAGGTCCTCGTCGCGAAAGCATCTGGCAAGTTGGTAGTACCTGTCGAACCCAGCGCACATGAGCATCTGCTTGAAGAGCTGGGGGCTTTGAGGAAGCGCATACCAGGAGCCTGGATGGATTCTGGAGGGCACCAGGTAGTCTCGCGCACCCTCTGGGGTGGACTTGGTGAGGACGGGTGTCTCGATTTCTGTAAATCCTTGCTCGTCTTCGAGGAACCTCCGCATGCACTTGATCACTTGGTGCCTCAGCTTCAGGTTGTTGGCCATTCTCTTCGTTCGTAGGTCCAACACTCGATACTTCAACCGCGTCTCTTCCAAGGGAGTCTGGTTCTTCGCGTCTTCCACGTGGCTGACGCTGAACGGAAGGGGTTTGGTGACGGCGTTGAGCAGTTCGACCCTGTCCACACGCAGTTCCACTTCTCCAGTCTGCATCTTCGGATTCGACTCGTGTCTTAATCGCACGGTTCCAAACACGTGCACGACGTACTCGTTCCTCAACCTTTCCATCCTGCGATGTGCTTCCACTGCACCTTTGGGATCGCTGGCCAGCTGCACCACGCCGCTGTGATCTCTCAAGTCCACGAACACGATCCCACCGTGGTTCCTCGTCCCATCCACCCATCCGCACAAGCAAACTTTCGCGTCCACGTCGCTTGCACGCAGCGTTCCGGCGAGGTGGCTGCGACTCGGCCAGCTCGGCGCCTGCAGCAGCGTTTCGGCTGCCGACGCAGCAGCGCATCGGCATTTCGCGGGACTGGATCGCAAGCTACGCAGGCATGCGCTTCCCATCCGCATCGGTGCGTGCATGGCGGCGGCGCAAGCCGCGAAGTCGACGTGATGGTGCGTGAAGCCGACCAAAGAGTTTCTTCTCGACGGCGCGGATGGCGTGGAAGAAGAAACAAGACGAGGCGCACCACCACCACCACCAAGTTGTGTGGTGCAGCAATCCGTCGAAGAAGAACACGTTGCACGTGCAGAAAAGGCAGGATAGAGAGGTAAGGATGACGAGCGGTCTGTGCATTTCGTGGGGAGAGGCATGGCGCGGCACAAGGACGACGATGGTGGAGAGACTCTGGTTTCCCACCAAGTGCGAGTGGGGTGTACGCGTGTATCAAGCTGTGCGATGGAACCAAAGAATATCCTCAACACCACCAAAAATGTTCGCAAATCCAGTCATGCGGGTGGAAAGGGGGAACATACCTTCTTGTAGAGATACCTCGTGAGACGGCCAAGAGGAGAGACCATGCTCTCATTGGCGCATGAAAACGTGCATGCAACGTCTCAAAACTAAAGCACGTGGTGGCAAGTGGCACAACGTGGGGTGAGTAGGATCGTCTTCACAAGCGCTAGATTCGAGTTCTCGACGCCCCGTGTCATTGCGGGTCCAAACTTACCACGTTTGTCATGTTATTCACTCAACACCTCCACATGGCAACAAGACTCTTGAATCCGATGTAGAATAGATTTGCTACCATGCCGAAAGGTCAAAAGGAGGAGTTTGCGTTCTTATCTCGTCAAGATATCTTCTCCTACCTTTACTCACGATGGTGCGCACCGGCAAACTCTCCACGCTTGCACTCTGGTCCAAGCTATCAAAGAGGCCTTGTTTCGAATTGGCTGGCAAAATCTTCCTTTCTTGACGGAAAATGCAGTAAAACAGTTTATTCTCAAGAACAAGAAATGGTTTGAATGCATCGACGTTGTGGCAAATTTGCACGTGATTGCGGTGAAAGCAATTGAAGATCGAGCGCTAGAGTTACCGGATCGCCAAAAATGATCTCGACTAGGTAGTGTTGCGTGGTCGACTAGCTTGCTTGTTTTGCAAACACTACTCGTGCAGCAAAGAGTGTTTCGTGCAATTGGTATGGGATGGAACATTGTCGGTGCAAAGATAGCCACGGTGTTCCCCGGATAAAACGTTGCGGGCATGCAATGCATCACTTTCAACCGCTCATGCCTCATCGCTTCTTGCTTTGCAAGTTGCTCATTCCATCCAAGTGAGAAGCAAGTGCACGAATCCATCCAATGGGTGCGTATCAAGCGCCCTCGTTGCGTTTTGTGATCCGCACACCTCTCTAGTGTAGTCTCGCTACGCCTTCCCTTCTCGCATTGCGCATCCGCGCTCGTGCACTTGATGCGCACGATGAAGGTCTTCCCTCGTCCACCACATCCAACCGTCCTTTCCACGTGCGCATCCTCCTTCGTGGATCCGTGCCCATGGTCCTGGTGCATGCGAATCCACATGGACACTTCTCTGCACGTGATGGCTTGCTTGTTGTGTCCTGTAGGAGTGCCATCCCATTGTACCTGTCGGAAACGACGTGCGTGTCGCGTGCGCTTGCGCGTCGTCGCACGTGCAGCGGCTGCTGCGCGGCCATGGCTGCACGCACGCGGATCTTCGCGTCCGCCGCACCTTCTTCCCGTCGCAGAAGAGGCGTTCCAGGAAGCCGCGGGAACGTGGACGAGGAAGCGAAGCGCGTGCATCGCATCGTCTTGGACATGGCACGTGGCGGAGACGTGATGGGCGCCATCCGCGCGCTCGAGCCGGCTTTGACGCGGTTCCCAGGCAACAAGCACCTCCTCACGACGTCTGCTTCCTTGCTGGATCGCGCTGGACGCACCGAAGAGGCCGCGGACGCGCTTCGCGAGGCGTGTGCGATCGACGGGAAGGACGCTGCACCGTGGCAAGCCTTGGCGATGCTGGAATCGCGTCGCGGCGACTACGCGTCGGCCGAAGCGCTCTTCGAACGTGCCACGCAAGCGGACGAGAAGCACGCACCTGCGTGGCAGGCGTGGGCGTGCTTCGAATCCTCCAGGCGACGCACGGAACGCGCACGCGAGCTGTTCCGAAACGCCGTGGCTGCAGATCCGACGCACGCGCCAAGCTGGCAAGCGTGGGCGCTCCTCGAAGCGAAGAAGAAGCAGTACCACGAAGCAAGGAAGCTGTTTCAAAAGGCGACACTTGCCAAGGAAGATCACGCGCCCAGCTGGCAAGCCTGGGCGTTGCTGGAAGCGGAACTGGGAAGGACGCGAGAAGCCAGGAAGCTCTTCGAACGAGGAGCGACGTGTTGCAAGCCGCACGCGCCGCTCCTTGCCGCCTGGGCATCCATGGAATCGAGGATCGGAAGAATAGAAGAAGCACGCATGCTTTTCTTGCGTGCACACGAAGCGGACGAGAGACACGCGCCGACGATCTTGCAGTGGTCTGCGTTGGAGCGTCGTGTCGGAGCAATGGGAGAGGCCAAGAGGCTCCTCACCAAGGGCCTCCACCACCATCCTCGGAATGCACACCTGTTGCATGGAATGGCGCTTGTGGAAAAGGCAGAAGGCAATCTGGATGTCGCACGTCAACAGCTGATGGAGCTGACCAAAGGAGGAGCCAAGGCAAGAGGCGTGGCTTGGCACGCTCTGGGGAAGCTGGAGGGCGAACAGGGGAACTTTCAAGAGGCCAAAATTGCATATCAACAAGGAATAAATCAAGGGGACGAATCGTGCCGGGTCAAGTGCTACCTGGATTTGGCTCAGTTAGAGGTCTTGCAAGGCATGATCGAAGAGGCGAGAAGGCGATTTGAAACTGGCGCTGCTCATGGAGGGCGCTCGGATGCAATGTACGTGCAAGCTTGGGTGAGGTTCGAGAAGCGACACGGCAACGAGGATCGCACAAGACAACTGTTTCGAGCCAGTGCGGAGCTGTCTCCTCAAGATCCACGGGTATGGTTGCAGTGGGGCATGTGGGAGCGCAGTAGGGACAGGGTAGAGGCAGCCCGTAAATGTTTCTCACGAGGAGTCAAGCACACCCCTGGGAACGCTTTCCTATGGCAAGCCTGGGCAGTACTGGAGGCGTACACTGCGCAAGACATCGAGTCTGCGAGGAGATTGTTTGTGAAAGGAACGAAAGCGTGCCCGGAGGATGCGCCCCTGTGGATGGAATGGGCACTCATGGAACAAACCAAGGGGGAGGGGGTGCAAAGGGCCAGGGAACTCTTTGAGCAAGGCTCACACATCCAACCGCCCCATGTTCCGCTTTTCTCTGCTTGGGCAAGGCTGGAGGAAACACATGGAAACCTGGAGAAAGCAGCAGAGCTAGACAAGCAACTGTCAGAGATGGACGCAATGCAGCGCGGGGTGTTCCGAGGAACTCCCTAGTGCAAAGCTTTATGATTGAATCAGATGGCACTAGCTAACTCTTTTGGAAGTGTGAAGTCATCCGGAAAAGTGTGTTCAGAACACACAGACCTCGTGTCCCTCATCCGCGCACCATTCACGTTGAACTTGAAAGCACAGGACCAGGAGATGTGTAAAGCAGCTCCTTGCACTGAAGAATGCACGTCAAATTCCGAGCTGGTGCTTCAATTTTTGCCATCTTTCCGGCTCTTCATCAAAGATGTAAGTAAGTGGCGTGACCAACACGCCACTGCCACCTATGCCCCGTAGCAGCCGAACAGAAGCATAAAGTTCTTTCCTAGGCACCACTACAGTCACAGCATAATATCCCATTTCGGCTGCATTGCCGTTCTCCCCTTTCTTATAGACTGGTGCGATGGTTGGACCTTGCAGCCCTCCAAGACCACTTGAGCTCAACAGTCGATCGGCCACCTCTGCTTCGCTATTTCCTGTCATGTTGGCCTGGACGGAGAACATCCCTTCTGCCACTAGATGGGCCTCCAGTCGTTCGATCATCTCATGCACGATTTCAAGGCAGCCTTTCCTCTCGAGCATGGCCTTTCTGGAAGCGACTAGCACCCCTTGCGATTCCAGGATCTTCCCACCTTCAATTTCCCGCAGATTGTTTTCCCTCATGGTAACCCCACTTGACACAAGATCCAGGATGATATCTGCGCTTCCCATCTGAGGCGCTGCTTCCAAAGCACCGTCAGCGCTCAGGAGCGCCACGTTTTCAAACTTGTGTTTCCCAAAAAATTCCTTGGCAATGTTGTGGTATCCGGTCACCACACGGAGCGGGGCATCTGGCGTCCAACAGGGCATGCTCAGCAAGTCTTGCAGGTCCTGCACATCTTCGAATTTCTCCGTGTTCGGCACGCCGAGGGCCAAGTGGCACCGTCCAAATCCCAAGGCATCATGCACGACCATGAGATCGCCATCTCCTTTGGCGAATTCGCAGAACATGTCGTATCCGACGATGCCGATATCGACGTCTCCGTAGCGCAGTTTTCGGACCACGTCGGACGCACGTTGGAACCACACTTCCAAGTTCTCTTGGAAGATCGGAATCTCCGCCACGTACTGCCTAGGATTGAGTTTGTTGACGCTCATTTGACAGCTCTGCATTCCGGTCGTCTCCTCGGTCAGCTTTGGATTCTACCTCCCATCCCCACCATTCGCAACGCCTTGGTTCGATTGGACGCGTTGGTTTTCGACCCGTATCGTCCGACACGAACGTCTACGAACGCGTCTGCATCGACGAGCACGTCTCCACGGCAACGTCCATTCGCGTGCGTCGGCTGCTACGTCCGCACCTTGAGCAGTTCCAAGGTGTCTTCCGCCATCCTTCCTTTGCTGGGAAGCGCCATCCGCACCCTGTCATGGGGTCTGGGAGAGGCCACCCTCGTCTTCGGCGTCGTCGAGGCAGATGCGCACGTCGTTCGCACGTGCTTCTTCGTCGCTGCTCGCACCGCCGCCATCACGTCCGTCCATCAATGGACGCCATCATCGCAGGCCTCGGTCCCAGCCACCAGCCCCGAATATTCGCATCCGGCGAGAAGATGCGGGCC